>PVIH01015499.1:34243-49471 GCA_004025045.1 Sigmodon hispidus | reverse complement strand
TTGGTTGTTTTTTGTTTTTTTTGTTTTTTTTTTTTTTTGAGACAGGATTTCTCTGCTTAGCCCAGGCTGTCCTGGAACTCAATCAGTAGACTAGGCTGCCTTAGAACTCAGGAATCCATCTCCCTCTGCCTCCCAAGTGCTGGGATTATATGCATGCATCATCACTACCTGACCTTTCTCTTTTTTTTAATTTATTTTTTTGCATTACTAAATTCTCTTACCATGTTTATTATAGTTTTGTTGTAATGAGGTAAGCAGTACATCATATGATAAATGATCAAGTCCATCCATCATATGATCAGTGAAGCATTTGATATATATTCATCCTTCCATATATTTTGTATGCTCTATAAGGAGTATGAAGAATGTTTAGCCAGGCAGTGATGGCACAAGCCTTTATTTCCAGCACTTGAGAGGCAGAGGCAGATGGATCTCTGAATTCTAGGCCAGCCTGCTCAACAAAGTGAGTTCTAGGATAACCAGAGCTGTTATATGAGAAACCATGTCTCAGGTTGGGGGTGAGGTAAGTTTAGAGTATGTCAGGGCTTTTTGTTTTAATAATTGTCCTAGTGTTCCTGTTGCTTTGATGAACACCACAACCAAAGGCAATCTGAGGAGGATGTTAGTATTTTGTGTGTGGGAAGAGACACAAAACATTCGCTGCCAGGTGTCATTTAGAGTTTTATTTAGGGGGGTTGGATATCCGGAGAAGGGTAGGGGAGAGGAGATAACAGAGAAAAAAAGGACTCACTGCCCTGCATTATTCCAACAGGTAGTCATGCAGACATGGCTAGGGGCGTTCTGAGGCACAGCTGCAGGCTGGGAGCTGCTCTGCGGGCGTGGCTGTGACGTGGCACCCTGAGGGCAAACTTGAGAAGTGTCTGGAACACACCAATATTTCACCTTTTTGTTTTTATTTTTTTTTTTAAAAAGAGGGGGTTCATGGGAAAGGGGAGTGAATGGGAACGCAGTGATGTGTTATAAAGCTACTTCCAACTGGCATGCGGAGGTGTCTCAGTGTTCTTGGAGTAACTATTTCAGCTCTGCGAGACCGACTGGAATGCTCAAGGCGATCCTTCCCACAAAGCCTGGGTTTTTGTTTTTGGTTTTGGTGTTTTTTTTTTTTTTTAATAATCAACAGAAAAGTAAATTGTTGGTGTGTTCCATACACCTCTCAAGTTCAAGTTTGCCCCCGGATGTGGCCATGCACCTTAGGATTCGCCTTGTGGCAGCCATGCCCCCCTCTTCCCAGGTGAAGCTGTGCCCCAGCACGCCCCTAGGTGTGGCTGCATGACTACCTGTTCCTTTAAGTTCCTTTAAAAGGAAATGACGTGGCATTGAGTCCTTTTTTTTCTCTGTTCTCTCCAATTCTTCCTTTTCTTTCTTCTCCCTCCCCCATCCTTTTCCGGATACCCAAACCCTCTAAATTCTCTAAATGACACCTGGCAGTGAATGTTTCGTGTCTCTTCCACTCGCAAAATACTAACAGAGGAAAGGACTTCTTTTATCTTACAGTTCCGTGTCACAGTTTATCAAAGGAAGTCAGGAGAAACTGAAGCAGAGGACATAGAGGAGCACTGCTCACTGGCTTGCTGTCCATGGCTTGCTCAGCCTGCTTTCTCATAGCATACAGGACCACCTGCCCAGGGCTGACACCACCTACAGTGTCCTGGGCCCTTCTACATCAATTATCAATCAAGAAAATGCCCCACAGACTTAGCTATAGGTCAGTTTGGTGGGAGCATTTTCTCAGTTGATATTTTCTTTTCTTTCCTATTAAATAGCCCTAGCTTGTATCAAGTTGACAAGATAGGAGCTAGCACACTAACCCAACAGTCTTGCCTTTTAAAGCAAGAAAAAAACTGTTGAGTAGTAAGAAAGCACTCATCGTCAATCTGTGGTACTCACTTTTTAGTTTCCAAAGAAAAACTGTGGTAGAAGGAAGGAGGAGAAGGACATGGGAATAGTTCTCAGGAATCCCAACTGTGTGTGTGTGTGTGTGTGTGTACGCGTGTGTACCAGCCAGGCTAACTTTGTCATTTATCCTAGCTTGATTACTTTTTACCCCTTTAAATTCTGTAGGTTTTGTTTGTTTGCTTTGAAAAATGTTTTTCCCATAGATTATAAGTGGTATAATAGAACCCATCTTCTGTGTTTTACAGTTCTTTAGGAGTATATAGTTTAAACTTTAGAGAGCTACAAACCAATAGTTCCAGCCAATCTTGAATAATTGGTTTTATAGTTGTAGTGCGATACAATACAAAATAATACAGTAGGTTGGTAATACAGAATGTTAGTGCACATAAAGAACCCCTCAAAACCCATCTTTTTGTTATACATACAATTCCAAATACTAAAAGAAAAACAATTTTTGCTGCCTTCTACTAAATATACCTATTTAAAGTTGAATTTAAAATCTTTTTGAAGGGTTTATTTGGTTGGTTTGTTTGTTTTTTGAGAAAGGGACTTTACATAACCTTGGCTATCTTAGAATTCATTGTGTAGACCAGGCTGCCCTTAAAATAAGAGATCCTCCTACCCCTGCCCGCTGAGTGCTAGAAATTAAAGGTGTGAGCCACAGTGCTCTGCTCAGTGATACAATGTTTACACAGCCCTTGCACAAATCACAGAAGGGACAATGTAAGTTTGTCTTCTGATGCTATCCTATATTCTTTCTACAAGCACACTGGTGGTTCCACAATGTTCAGAGACTTTGGATATTGTTTGCAAATTGATACCAGACTAAAATCAAGTGAAGTGTGGTGTTCCACTGACACCAAAACCTTCCTGCACATAAAATGATATGCAATGTGGCTTGCAGAGTCAACGCTGAATCAATGTCTACCAATAATGACACACCAAAACATTCTGAAGGAAGTAGGCCTGTTTGGTCACCATTAGCTAGTATTTGGTGTCATATTACAAAACTGACTTAAAAGTTAGTGGGCTTAGGGGCTGGAGAGATGGCTCAGAGGTTAAGAGCACTGACTGTTCTTCCAGAGGACCTGAGTTCAATTCCCAGCAAAACCACATGGTGGCTCACAACCATCTATGATGAGGTCTGGCGCCCTCTTCTGTAAAACTGTATGCATAATAAATAAATAAATCAAAAAAAAAAAATTAAAAAAAAAAAAAAAAAAGTTAGTGGGCTTAAAAGGTAGAAAATAGGCAATCCTTCCAATTACCATTTGTGTGGGTGTCTGGGTGGGTTAAGATTTGAAATTGAGCTGACTGTGGTGGAGGCAGAGTAAGTTTGAGACCAGTCTGTGGCATTCTACAGAGCTAGTAATAAGACAGCTAGGGCTACATAGTGAGACTGTTTCAAAGGGAAAGGAAAAGACTGGATTAGCAAACTGCATGGAAGAGTTTGACATCCTAGAATTTCTACCTCCTCCCGAGTGAGGAATTCTGTGAGACAATGCAAGTTCCTGTAGGTTGCTTCTTCCCTGACCAAGTACCACCATGTGTGTTAAGATCTTGCTCTCAGTCTCAGACACAACAGTTTTTCTTTACTGCCTGACAGTTCCTGGGGTAGTTATTGTTCTGTAGGGATTCCTGCCTTTTCATCTTTCTACAGTTGCTGAATAGTGTTATGTCTGTCCTGTACTTGGACCCACCTTTTGGTCATAGTCTCCACTGCCTTTTACCAAGCCAGTGAACATCTTATCTCCTTGCCTTGAGGGCCAGTCTGCAGCTAGAGTGAGAACAGCTTCTACAGCAGAGTACAAGGCTAACACTTGGAAAGACTCAAACCTAAGCTTAGCAGTTTAGTTCTTGCTTTTAGAATATTCTGTGAAGGTTAGTCAAAATGATGGTCTTTAGGCTCTGCCTTAAAATATTCAGAGACAGCTTGCTCTGTAAACCTTCCTGATACTGGAGAGGTGGCTTATTGGCTAAACATGTATAGCTGCTCTAGTACCATATAGAGGGGATGATGAAATTTTTTTGCTGCAGTCTTCTACAAGAACCACCAGCTTTCTCCATCATGGTCTTTGTTTTCTTATATGGTTTTGTTCATTGTATTGCCATTACAAATAATACTGCATTAGATATACCGGCACTTGAGTTTTGGTGTTTCATTTTCAGTAAACGGAATCCTAAGCTTGAGATGGTTAATTGAAAGAATATATATGTTTTTGACATAGGTGCTTTGACATGTGCCATATGTATAAACTGGAATATTATAATTCCATTTTTAAAAGAGGAAATTTTGTCTTAGAGTATGGTAGCACATGTACTGACATGTAGTCTGATGTAGAATACAACATGTGTAAACCCTGAAGGCACCTTCTTAAGAGAAATAAGTCAGTCACAAAAGCACAGATTAATGTGTTGTTTTATATATATTTACATGTATAACTTTTTTGTTTTGAGACTAGTTCTTACTTTGTAGCTCAAACTAGCTTCTACCTTGAGGTACTCTAACCTGCCTTAGCCTCCTTGAGTGAATACTGGGATTAAAGTGGCACCTATCATATCCGGTTTTGTGTCATTTTCCTGTTTTGAGGTACGTCAGAACAGACAAATTCCAAGACAGAAAATACAGCTCTGATTGCTGAGAAGTGAGAGCTAGAGAGACTAGTAAGTTACTGCTGAGTGAAAAGCAGAAGTGGTAGTTATTACACAGTGTGAATGGACTCACTGTTGCTTTAGTTAGTGGTCACTTCATGAAGAAGATAAAAAATTGGATGTGAAGTAGATTCTACCACTGGTTAAATTTTTTTTTTTTTAACAGACAAACCACAGTTCCCCTTCCCTCCCCTGCTCCCACTCACCCCCCAGCTTCCTCCTACCTCACCCAAACATCCACTTCTCAAAGATGAAAAGGGAGTCAACAATGTCTGCTTATCAGGTTAAAAATTTCTGAAGGCAGAATTGGTGGCACACAATTGCAGCACCAGGTACTTTAAAGATTTGAGACTAAAGGGTCATTTGAACCTCTGAGTTCATTAACAGCCTTAGCAGGACTGTGAAATCTTGTCTCAAAAAGAAAAAAGTTATTTAGTTTGTATGCATACCATGTTTGCGGAGGTCAGAGGACAACTTTTGGAATTTTTTTCTTTTTTTTTTTTTCACCATGTGGGTTCCTAGATGTCAAACTTGGGTCATTACACTTGGCAGCAAGTTTGTTACCTGTTGGCCCTGGTTTTTTAAGATTTGGGGCAAGCTGGGTATGGGAGTACACACTTTCCTTTAATCCTAGCACTAAAGAGGCAGAGGAATTTTTGTGAGTTTGAGGCTAGCATGGTGTACATAGTGATACCTTGTCTTGAAAAAAAGGTGAAAAATTTGGGAGCGAGGTCTCAGTTCCCAGGGTGGTTTTCAATGCATTGCATTCTTCTCCAGCCTCAGGAGTCTGAGATTCAGGTGGGTGCCAGCAATTCCACCTTTATCATTTTTTAATGTCAAATTGTAGGAATGTTGTTTGTTAAGAAGTCCCTATCCGTGTGTGTTGAGTAGTGTTGTCTGATAGAAGAGTCTCCTCACATTTGTACTAGGATTACAATGATTTCTTTTTCATAGGGGGTCAGACCAACCTTCGAATTCCTCAGGGTACCATTGGCCAAGTCATGCTGGATGATAGGGCTTACCTTGTACGATGGGAATACTCCTATAGCAGCTGGACTCTATTCACCTGTGAGATTGAAATGCTACTCCACGTTGTCTCCACGGCAGGTAAGGTCAGCTCATAGAGAGCGAGTGATTGGAAGAGTGGGTGTGCATTCAAGATTTGATGGCCAGACCCAACTTCAACATAAAATTCAAAGCCATCCAGCTTGGGGATCTGTGGGATTTGTTTATCTGGGTATTAAACTGCACTCAGTGATCTTTAAGAGTTCTGTGTCAAAAAGTCATAGGCCATCTTTCCTCACAGATGTGATCCAGCATTGCCAGCGAGTAAAACCCATCATTGATTTGGTTCACAAGGTCATTAGCACAGACCTGTCCATAGCAGACTGTCTGTTGCCCATCACATCCCGCATCTACATGCTGCTGCAGCGGTGAGTCCCTGTGATTGGCAGAGCTTGCTTGCAGCAGTGATTCTCTTGCTTTCCAGTAGCCTGGTCATGAGCTCCTCTGTGGGAGGCCTTTAGGGATAGCTCCTAGGCTGAGGGCTTTTCTGTTCCTTCAAGAGGAGTGGGGGAAAACTGGAAACTGCTTGTTATTTATTTTACTGGGTAAAGTACTTTGTTTTCCAACCAGGTTGACAACAGTGATCTCCCCTCCCGTGAGTGTCATTGCTTCTTGTGTCAATTGCTTAACTGTCTTGGCTGCTCGGAATCCAGCAAAGGTGCGATGTCAAGTCTATTTTCTAACAGCTAAGGAGTATCATGTTTGGAGTATACATCTAGAGGGATGTAGTCACCTAATTTTCTTTTCATTCTTAGGTCTGGACTGATCTTCGTCACACAGGCTTTTTGCCATTTGTGGCCCATCCTGTCTCTAACATGACTCAGATGATTAGGTGAGCCAAGTCCTGAGTGAGTAGACTGGACTCCCTATTATGAATCATTTCTAGTTAGTCTAGCCTGGCTTTATTCATTTTAAAGAAGCTTCTATCTTTTTGGCCTTGAGGGTGAGTGAGAATAATGTGAAGAATAGGAGACTGGTAATAGAACTATTCTTCTCAGGATATACTGGTGATTCACAGTTTTTGTTTGTTTTGTTTTTGAGATAGGGTTTCACTGTATACCCCTAGCTGACCTGGAACTTGCTGTGTAGACCAGGCTAGCCTCGAATTCACAGAGATCTGCTTGCCTCTCCTGAGTACTGGATGATTCACAGTATTCAAAGCGGAAAGAGAATGAGCTTTTCTCATCCAGCTGCAATTACATTAGCTATGTGGGCATCTACTTTTCAGCTGAGACATTCCAGGGGTGTTTGGATCCAGAGACTTGGTGTCCTGTTCTCAAGTGCAGTCAGTATGCTTTTCCTCCAATTTGAGGGTATGTGAGCTAGGCCAGTCACTGAGACTTGGGCGCTGCCATCTTACTACCTGAGCATGCTCACCTCACTCTCTGCTTAGATGGCTGGTGTTTCCCTAGTGGCTCATTTGATTTTTTTCCTCTAAACCTCTTGGAGTTGTCCATCAATAAAACATAATCTTAAGTTATTTCCTGGCTATAAAATTGTCTACATTTGATTATTTCTTTTTGAGGAGCTTTTGTATTTTATGCTGGAGCCATCAAGACAATAACAAGAATGCTGTATAATCAGTTTCTTAATCTTGAATGTTGCTCATCATTTTATCCCTCTGCCTCTGTTCCTAGTGCGGAGGGAATGAATGCTGGAGGATATGGCAACCTTCTGATGAACAGTGAACAGCCCCAGGGCGAGTATGGTGTCACAGTTGCCTTTCTGCGTTTGGTCACCACTCTTGTCAAGGTACCGTCTGATCAGATTATTCTGAAACAGCTTCCCAGTTACCTGCAATTGTAGTCTGTATGTACTGCATGCTGTATCTGTATGTAGGATAGTTGTTTTGAAGTTATGGAGCCTCAGCTTCTGTGTGTTGTCTGCCTCTCTGTTCCTTGGTGCTTGATAAATGATGTGAGTTTGTTTAGTAATCAGAAAGTTGAGAACTATATTGTGGTGCATGTTAAGCTATTTTAGCTGTCATCTTGTGTGCCTTATCGCCTGTCCTAGTGTACGCCTGTATGCACACTTCACAATTCTAGTTTTATGGTTGTCATGAGGGGTGTGTAGATGTTATATCTTGTCCCAGTGTTTGCCTGTATGTGGACCTATCACATAGGAGGTACTTTGATATTTTTTTTACTTGGGTCCCTCTTTTTTTTCCTTAAGCAGATTTGACTGTGAGCTGATGAATATTCAATTAATGGATCACAGCTCTAAAAAGCTAGTGTATAGTTAAGAACAAGAATTTTGGAATTGGGGTTGGAGACATGGCTCAGCGGTTAAGAGCATTGACTGTTCTTCCAGAGGACATGAGTTCAATTCCCAGCATCCACATGGCAGCTAACAACTGTCTGTAATTACAAGATCTGATGCCCTTACACAGTTATACATGCAGACAAAACACCATTTCACATAAAATAAATAATTTTTTTTTTAAAAAAAAAAAAAGAATTTTGGAATTGGATAGTAGAGTGATACTTGAAGTTCATTACTTACTGCTTGAGTTTTTTTTTTTTAAAAAAAACTTTGTTTATTTATTTATTTGCCTTGGTGTTTTGACTGGAACTACAGACAGTTGTTAGCTGCCATGTGGGTGCTGGGAATCGAACCCAGGTCCTCTGGAAGAGCAAACAGTGCTCTTATCCGTTGAGCCATCTCTCCAGCCCCGAGTTTTTTTTTACCTTTGGCAATTCAGAATTTCTGAAAGCTTCTATAGACTAGGAATAGAATATGGTCATTCCTTGATGGAGTTTAGAGGCTGACAGATACGTGGAGTGCATTCAACAGCCACCTTGGTGTCTCAGAACTGTAATCTAGCTTCTCAGGAGCCAGACAGAAGAAGATGACAAGTTCAAGGTCTTCTTGGGATGCAGTATAAGAGTAAGACTGAGCCTGCAGAATGTAGTTCAGTGATTGCTTATATCGATGCAGACCTGGGCTTAATCCAGCTATTACTGCGTATACACAAAACCCACTGGACACATTGTACATATCCTTCCTGTAGGAATAAGTGAAAGCTTAGAAAGAAATCATTGTGTGGAGTCAAAGTGTGCAGTCTCCACTTTTAAGATGCAGAAACTGAAATTTATCAGCACTATTATTAGAAGAGAGAATTTGGGGTATCAGTGTTTTGCTCTGGTGTTTTATGATAGTTGAGCTTTGGGTGTGTTTGACAAATCATTGTTAGTCACTGGCTCTCTTTATTGTTGACAGTTCTGGATCTTTGATGATTAGGGACCTCTCTCCTGTCAGACTAACTCTTCCTGCTCCTTTATATCAGCTCCTTTAGTCATATTGTCACCTGGCCTTTTTAGTTGTTTTCTCCTTTCTGTTGTTGATCAGTGTGTTCCTAGTTCTCCTTTGGACATGTCTGTGATTTTGAGGTTAAATTTTGAGTAATAAAGGTTCTTTCTTACATGGCCAAGGCCCTCACAGAATGCTTTTCCATAGGGACAGCTTGGTAGTACCCAAAGCCAAGGCCTGGTGCCATGTGTGATGTTTGTGTTGAAAGAGATGCTTCCCAGCTATCACAAATGGCGCTACAACTCTCATGGTGTACGGGAGCTAATCGGTAAGGACAGACCTGGCTGAACACCCCAGAGTTTCGGGCTCCCTGAGGTTGTTTCCCTCCCTTCTTTGATGAGGTTCATCAAAAACAAGGCTGTAACATTGCATGTCTTTTATGGAGTCTAGGTTCCCTAATTCTGGAGCTGATTCATGCAATACTGAACCTGTGCCAAGAGACAGACCTGCATAGTAGGTAATGGAGATCGTTGGGCTCAGCAGGGAAAAACACTGTGTAATTGGTAGTTTCAAGTCCCCTCATTTTATCCTGACACATGTCACCTTAGTTGAATCTTGTTTTAGCTAAGATTTCTACTGCTATGATACAACACCATGTCCAAAAGCACCTGGAGGAGGAAAGGGTCTACATTACAGTCCATCACTGAGGACAGTCTAGGCAGGAACCTCAAGGCAAAAGTTGATATAGAGCCTATGAAGGAACCCTGCTTCCTGGCTTGCTCATCTTATACATCCCAGTATCATCTGCATGGGCTGGTGTCTCCCATAATGGGCTGGGCTCTCCTACATTAACAACTAGTTAAGAAAATACTCCACAGGTCAATCTGGTGGGGACATTTTCTCAGTTAAAGTTTCCTCTTCCCAAATGACTTTGTCAAGTTGACATACAAATTAACAACACAAACCCAGAGCTCATTCATCTCCTTGTATGATTTACTTTCTACTGATTCAGTTGTCACGTCTCACTATGGACTGAAAAGGACAGATGAAGGTGCATGCATGTATACACATAATCACTTTCCATGATCATTATAAAAATGATGCATGTCCATTAGAAAGTCTCATGTGGCGCAATGTGCCACATCAGAGGTGCCTATTACCAAGACAGTACAAATTCCAGGCTTTTTTGTTCCATGCATTCACTGCCCTGTTTTCATACTTTCTTAAGGGTCATGAATGGGTTATTCCTGAATTATGTCAGTAACTACATTCATTAATTGATGGGTGTTTAGTTTACTTTTCAGGATGGTCTTTAGGACCAAGAATGAGAAAAGCATTGAGAATATCTTCCTTTTGCAGACAACCAATCTGCCTCACCTATGTCCAGTTGGCTTGTTGAATTGGAGCAATACTACTTACTCTCTTCTGATTAGGAGCTCTGAAGCTCCTAGTAACTGAGAACCCTTTTTCTTCCAGCCACACACCCAGTCTGCCATCCCTCTGCATCTGCAGCCTGGCATATACAGAAGCTGGACAGACAGTCATCAGTATCATGGGGATTGGTGTGGACACCATAGACATGGTGATGGCTGCTCAGCCCCGCAGGTAGGGCCCCTTCTGTTGCTCTCTCATTAGTCTTCAAGGTACAGTGTATTTTCTAAGAGCCCATTTTAGCTTTATTTTTGGATACTTTTTTTCTCCATTTTTTCTTTTGAAATTAAAATATAATTACATCATTTTTTTCTTTGACTTTCTTCCCTCCAACTCCTTGTATGCCTCCTGTTGCACACCTTCAAACTGATGGTCTGCTTTTCTTTGTTAAGTCTTACATGGACACATGCTCCCCCCATACATACAAAAAATAATTTTTTAAAATTTATTATGTATATAAACACAAGAGGGCACCAGATGTCATCATAGATGGTTGTGAGCCACCATGTGGTTGCTGGGAATTGAACTGAGAGCCTCTAGAAGAGCAGCCAGTGCTCTTAACCTCTGAGCCATCTCTCCAGTACGCAGTTTTTTTTTTTTAAAATAAATTTGTGTTTCCTAGGCTGTAGATAGTGACTGCTGCATAGCCTCTTCTCTTTCCTAGTCTGGATTGGGGTCCCTAGAGACTGGTGAAGTCTCATTGTAAAAACACACGTTATGAGCGAAATCATATTGTCTAAATTAACAGTGATTTCCATTTGCATCCTAGTGATGGGCCAGAAGGTCAAGGCCAGGGTCAACTGCTGATCAAGACAGTGAAGCTGGCATTTTCTGTTACCAACAATGTTATTAGGCTGAAACCACCTTCTAATGTGGTGTCCCCCCTGGAACAGGCTCTCACACAGCATGGTATGTATTTCTCTTCCTCAGCTACATTTTATGTCCTATGATTGGACATCAGAAGTTGTTCTCAGCTCATTTCCTTAGACTTTAAAACAGGGGACTGGGTCATACTTTTTAGTCTCTTGTTGATGACATATAATGACTGAGGATAAAGGCTAGAATCAGATTTCCTTGGTTCAAATTTAGTGTGAAAACCTCAGGCATATTTAAGTTCTGCCTCAAACTTCTCATCCAGCATGGCATAGTGGTAAATGCTTGCTGTCTCAGTATCCTTGAGAGACTGGAGGCAGGAATATAAGGTCATCTAGGGCTACTTAACAAGTTGAATTCTAGCCTACCCTAATGACTGCAGTGGTGATCATATCTTTTTTTTTTTTTTTTTTTTTAACTAAAAAAAAAAAAAGATTTCTTACCTGAGGATACTGGCACGCTGTCCCTGACAAGTGTGATGGACGTGAATAGATAACTGTGCATTGACAACATACAGATGGAGGAGATAGAGTGTGGCTCATGCCTGTACTCCCAGCCCTCTAGAGGCAGAAGGGCTAGGGCCAACTGCTGATCAAGACAGTGAAGCTGCCATCCTCTGTCACCAAATCCTGACAGGCCTGCTTTTCATATAGCGAGACTTTTCAAAAGAAAAAACAAACACAAAAGCCTTCAGAACACATTGGTTAGCTCATATGACAGTGTAAATGAATTGATTTAGTCTGGCTTAATCTCATTTTTAGTGATGTTTTGCTTTATATGTAAGACCATTTGGATTTTTTTTTTTTTTTTTTTTTTTTTTTTTTTGCTATGCTGAGGATTGAACTCAGGGTAATTTTTTTTTTTTTTAAAAAAAGATTTATTTATTATGTATACAATATATAGAAGAGGGTACCAGATGTCATCATAGATGGTTGTGAGCCACCATGTGGTTGCTGAGAATTGAACTCAGTACCGCTGGAAGAACAGTCAGTGCTCCTAACCTCGGAGCCATCTCTTCAGCCCCTTGAACTCAGGATCTTATGCTCATTTGCAGTTATTTTCCTCTGAGACATAGTTTAGGCTTAGACTGTCTGTGTAGCTAGAGGTGTTCTTGAATTTTTTTCTTTATTTTAATAATGTTTGTATGCATTATATCTGGGAGTCTACTTTTTCTTTGCCACCATGTGGGTCTTCGGGGTTGAACTCTGGGCATGAGGGTTAGCAGCAAGGACCTTAACTTTCTAAGCCATCTCACTGACCCTGTTATTCAATTCTTGGTTCTACTTTCTTCACTTACCAAGTGCTGAGATCACAAGTGTGTGCTAACTTATCCAGCCAGAAAGTTTTTTGTTTTCTGTGTATGTGTGCGCGCACCATGCAGTGGGACTTAGTTCTTTCCATTCACCTTGTGGGTTTGGGGGATTGTATCAAGTTGTCAGGCTTTGCAAAAGGCCTTTACCCACTGAGCTATCTCACTGGCCTTCCTTGCTTAAGGTCTGAGGCTTAACGATTCTTCTTTTTCTTTTCTTTGTTCTCTCTAATTTCAGTATAGTTTCTTTTGTAACTTACTTGTTAAAGAGTATTTTCTTTAAAAAACTATCTTTGCCATTAATGCATTGGTCACTTGGACTTACTCTGGCCCAGTCGACAGATGTTTTGGAAAAATTCTAATGGGCATCTTACTGTCTATTTTATTTACTTCAGGTGCTCATGGGAACAACCTTATTGCTGTCCTAGCCAAGTACATTTACCACAGACATGACCCAGCTTTGCCTCGTCTGGCCATCCAGCTGCTGAAACGTCTGGCCACGGTAGGATCCATGTACTAGAGTACTGGGACATGGGCTTTCCTTGCTGCTCTCTGGCTCTTCACTATTTTTTTTTTTTTTTTAATCTTCTTATAGTCTGCTTGATATGGAACCCAAGACGTTATCCGTGTTAGGCACATACTCTACCACTGAGTTACATACTTCCATCATCCTTGAGAACAGTTAAGAGTACTGCTACTCCTGTAAAGGACCTTCTTTCAGTTCCAGCACCTGACACCCTCTTCTTGCTTGCACAAGCACCAGTCATATATGTGGTACCTTGGCAAACACAGCTAAAAATACCCATGTGCATAAAAAATAGAAATAATACAATAGTGTAAGATTTAATGTTAGATATGTTCTTCTGACAAGCTTTAGTAGTCTGTACTCCTTTTTTTCCTTTTGAAATGTATGTAATTTAATTTTATTATTTCAATTATTTATACATATACATTTGTGTAGGAGTATGTACACTTGAGTATAGACTTTCACTAACGCTAGAAATGTAGAATCCCCAGAACTGGAGTTATAGGCGGTAGTGAGCCGCCTGATCTTGATGCTAGAATTCAAATTCAGTTCCTGCTCTTACCACTGAGTCACCTCTCCAGCCCCAATTTTTCTTTTTTATTTATTTTGTTTGATCAGTTTTGGTTTTTGAAACAGTCTTACTATGTCGTCCATGCTGGTCTGACTTACAGAGCCCTCCTTGCCTCTGCCTCTCAAGTCTGCAAATAGAGGTATGCACCACTATTCCCAGCTAAGAGCAAGTATCCCTAACTGCTGAGCTGTTTCTCTAATCCCTGCACTTTGTACTCTTTTGTTTTTTAGGTTTTTGAAACAGGGAACATAGCCCTGGCTGTTCTGAAACTAGCTAGACCAGGCTGTCCTCGAATTCACAGAAATCAGCCTGCCTCTGCCTCTGCCTCTGGAGTGGTGGGTTTAAAGGCACAAGTCACCACTGCCAGGCACACTTTGTACTCTTTTAACACCATTTTTTTTTTTTTTTTTTTTTTTTTTTTTTTTTTTTTTTTTTTTTTTTTTTTTTTTTTTTTTTTTTTTTTTTTTTTGCCTACATGCGTATCTGTGAAGGATGTTGGATACCCTGGAACTGGAACTATAGACAGTTGTGAGCTGCCATGTGGGTCTGGGAATTGAACCCTGGTCCTCTGTAAGAGCAATCAGTGCTCTCAACCACTGAGCCATCTCTCTAGCCCGTGGTTGGTTTGTTTTTGTCTTTTTTTTTTTTTTTTTTTTTTTTTAAAGACTTAGTCAGTCCCTGTGTACACAGTATGCAGAAGAGGGTACCAGATGTCATCATAGATTGTAGTGAGCCACCATGTGGTTGTGGGAATTGAACTCAGGACCTCTGGAAGAAACAGTCAGTGCTCTTAACTTCTGAGCCATTTCTCCAGCCCCAACACCACATTTTATATCCTTACTATGATGACATATCATTTCTTTTATGTTAGTCTGATATATAGACAAAAAATTGGTTTTATTAATTCAGGCATTAGTAATGTTTAATGTATGTGTGTGTGTGTGTGTGTGTGCTTGCACGTGTGCGTGCGCACGCATATATGCATTTGCACATGGTTGCATACCTTTGTAGAGATCAGAGGTCAACATTGGGTGTTTTCCTTGATCACTGTCTGTTTTATTTTTTGAGATAGTCTCACTGAATCGGGAACTTGTTTGTTAGTAACATTTGCTCATCAACAGATCCAGAGGTCCTCTGGTGTCTACCTTTCCAGTACTAGGCACTATGGCCCCAGCTTTTTTATGAACTTTTTTTATGAGTCTGAACTCATGTCTTCATGTCTGTGCAGCAAGCACTTAACTGGCCTGTCTCTCCAGCTCTTACTGTCTTCTTTCTTTATTCTGTACATTCTTCTTTCACTCCAGAAATTTAAGTTTGGGTTGTTTTCTTATTTTCCATTTTCTAGAATTCCTCAGTGCCTTTCTGAAGAACTCTACTGGAGTTTTTCAGGACACAGAGTTCTTTTTTTTTTTTTTTTTTTTTTTAAAGGAGCTCCAGTAAAGTTTTATTGAAGGAAAACTTCTTGGTTTACTTTTCACCAGTCTGTTCTGGCATGCTTCTAATAATATCAGAATCACCTGGGTCAATGATGGCCAGTGTGCATACTCTGTAGTATTTTCCACATGCTGTGCCCAATTCAATGTTATTGCCACTGTAGTGATGGACACCAGTTTTAGCCAACATGGCATAGTATTC
>PVIH01015499.1:0-34143 GCA_004025045.1 Sigmodon hispidus | reverse complement strand
ACACGTACTTCCCACTTTTCATAACAAGTTGGAGCCTAGAGTTGATCGACTCCAGGGACTTTTTCGTCTTCTTTGCGGCCACCATCTTCCTGCCTTAAGTGCGGGACAGCCCCCAACCAAGACCAGCCGCCAAGATGGCCGGGGAGCGAGAAAGGCAGGACACAGAGTTCTAAACTTGTGTGTTCTAATCTCCAGGTGGCCCCAATGTCAGTGTATGCTTGCTTGGGCAGTGATGCAGCTGCCATTCGAGATGCCTTCCTGACCCGCCTTCAGAGCAAGATTGAGGACATGCGCATCAAAGTCATGATTCTGGAGTTCCTTACAGTTGCTGTAGAGACACAGCCAGGTCTTATCGAGCTGTTTCTGAATCTGGAGGTGAAGGATGGCAGCAACGGCTCCAAGGTTAGCTTGTACCTTGGGTGGAGCTGAATGACAGCTTCTTGGAAGTGCCTAGATGGAGTTTGAATGCCTATTCCTTTCTAGGAATTCAGCCTTGGTGTGTGGAGCTGTCTCCATGTGGTATTGGAGCTCATTGATTCTCAGCAGCAAGATCGATACTGGTGTCCACCCCTCCTGCATCGAGCAGCCATTGCCTTCCTTCATGCCCTGTGGCAAGACCGTAGGGACAGTGCTATGCTTGTCCTCAGAACCAAGTAAGTCTGGCAACTGATCCATGAACTTGACTCTTTCTATTTTTTTCTTTTTAATTGTTTACTTTTTTGGGACAGAGTCTTATTGTGTAGCTTTGGCTGAGCTAGAATTTGCTATAGAGACTTAGCTGGCCTGAGGCTCATATCGATCCTGTAGCCCTCTGCTTCCCAGGTTTAGAGAGTAAAGGCTTTTACCACCACACCTGGCTGCGGTTTTTTGTTTTTATGCAATGAAAAAACAATTTTTAAAAAATTTTATTTATTTATTTTAAATTTTGGGGCTGGAGAGATGGCTCAGCTGTTAAGAGCACTGACTGTTCTTCCAGAGGACCTGGGTTCAATTCTCATCATCCACATGGCAGCTAACAACTGTCTGTAATTCCAAGATCTGACACCCTTACACAGTTATACATGCAGGCAAAACACCAACTCACATAAAATAAAGAAAAATTCAAAAATATTTTGTGTGGGTTGCAAACACAGCATAGTGCTATGTAAGGAGTAAGGACCAAGACAACTTTTACAGTGAATCCCAGGGATTGAACTCAGATCATTCATCTAGGTGATTGATGGATGATACTTTTACCTACTGAGTCATCTAATCACCCACAGTTGCACTTCATTAATGGAAGGTGTAACTTTATTTATGGACCTTTTAAATTTCTATATGAAAAACATTTTTAGAGTTGGGACGTTAAAATATAAAAAAATACCAACAAGGTGACTAGAGAGAAGGGGGTTATGGAAAAGAGAGTGTCATTTTAACAAGTGTTTTTGTTCTAGACCCAAGTTTTGGGAGAACTTAACCAGTCCGCTGTTTGGAACTCTTTCTCCTCCCTCAGAGACATCTGAGGTGAGTCATGGTGGAGCGTAGGACAGTGGTTGGGAGTCTGTTAGCTCTTTGCTTTCAGTGTGTATGGGGTGGAGACGTGTTTCTCCAAATAATTAGTGTGTTTTGCTTTCTTTCCCTCCACAGCCCAGCGTTCTGGAAACCTGTGCCCTTATCATGAAGATAATATGTTTGGAGATATACTATGTAGTTAAGTGAGTTCTTTCCCCTGCAAAGTGGTTTTGTTTTTGTTCTTATTGTTTGTGTAGTGTGAGGCTGTGTGTGGGGTGTGTGTATGTGTGTTTGTGTGTGTGTGTAACTCCAGGCCATTTGCATGCTAAACAAGTGCCCTATCAATAAGTAGTGTCTGCAGCACTCTTCCATAAACTTTTAGTCGAAGATGGAGGGGTAGGAAACGGTGAAGGCCTATCATTGAATGCATAGTTACTAAGCAGGGCAGACAAGAGACATAGTTTGGCCCACTCTATGGAGGACCAGTGGACTGTAATTATGAACTGGTTTCTTCCACCTCAATAGGGGCCTATGGTCTTTCTCACCTACTTTTTAATCCTGACTAGGGTTTGTGTTTTCTTGACACCATAGGGGTTCATTAGACCAGTCATTAAAAGATACACTCAAGAAGTTTTCCAATGAGAAACGCTTTGCCTACTGGTCAGGGTATGTCAAGTCTTTGGCAGTTTACATGGCTGAAACAGAGGGCAGCAGCTGCACGTCCTTGCTGGAGTATCAGATGCTGGTCTCTGCCTGGAGGATGCTTCTCATCATTGCCACCAGTCATGTAAGCACCTCTTGGGCATCTGTCTGGCTTTTGCTTTAAGAACGAGGCAGTTATGTGCTGAGGTGCCTAGCACATGCAGCTCCTTGGGATAAAATGAATGAGTTTATCCCTAAGAACCAAAATGCAACCAGTTGTATGCCAAGAGGTAAGGATGGGCAAATGCTTGGGGGCTGAGTCTTAATAGGGCATCTAGGGAACAGGACAGAAATTTCAAATTCATCAGACATCCTGAGGGCGTCTCAGCTGTGTTGTGCCTTAGGCCTGGGGTGTATCTCTCATGAGATTGCCTCTCAGGTAGTTGCCTCTGGTGCTGTGCCTTCTGGACACTGTAGGTGTCTGAGTCGTCTGCAGCTATTTGTTTTCATTGGTTCTAGGAAAAGGACGAAGGCCACTGTCTCTTCACTGTATAGTGAGTTTTAAAATTTTTTACCTATTATTAGTGTGTACACATGTGTATGGAAGTCAGACAAATTTATGGAGTCTTTTCCACCTTTATGTGAGTTCTGGGGATTGAACTCAGGTAATCAGGCTTGTACAGCAAGTGCTTTCACCCACTGAGCCATCTCACCAGTCACTTTTAAAGAGAGAGAGGGATAGAGAGAGAGTGCTGGTGCTTGGGGAAAGTTTGCACCACTCTTGGCATTTTTCATACTTTGATACTGTCAGGCTGTGTCATAGAACAGGGTGTTGAGGGCCATCTGGGCAATCTCTTACTGATTTACAGCCTGACCTTGGCAGATGCCTTGTTCAAAAAACCTTGCACATTTCTCCAACTTATTCTCCAGTATAGAATACCTATGTGCCTGGAGTCTTAAGCCTAGAAAGAATAGGTCTGTACATACTCTGGCTATGATGTGATAATCGTAGACCCCTGAGTTTTCATACTTACTGCAAGGCTTGGCCACCTGAGTATGTGATGTCCATGTCGCTGCCTTTTAGAATCCAACCAAACAGCAGATCTTAAGTTGTACCTCTGCTGTCCTCTGCCTCCTGGGAAACTGACCTGCTTCCTCCTCCCACCCTCCTCCCTTCCTTGGCTGTTAGAATATTTGTTCTATATCTGCAGGTACCAGAGCTATAGCAATGAATAGGCAGGGAAGGTCTGCTCTCATGGAGAGTGGCCTTAAGGGTAAGTTACAAAATTTATAAAATTCACAAATGAAAAAAGTAACTTAAGATTGTTACTTTGCTGTATTGGTTAAGACTATGCGGTGGTGTTGAACACATGAGGAAGAGTAGTCAGGGTGGCCTCTCTGAGGTGATGCCCTAGCTACCTAAGTATATGAAGAAACCTCAGTTATTAAGTCTTTGGAACAAGAAGTTTAGGCAGATGGAGTTTCAGGTGCGGAAGTCCAGAAGTAGAAAGCACTTGATATGGTCAGGAAGGATGGAAGAACCAGGTGTGGTTGGCACATGTTAATGGGGAGGCAACAGCAGAGCAAAATGAATTAGGGAAGCCTGTATCACAACATAGGGAAAGCAGTCTCAAAAACCAAAAAGGGAGATTGTGGGGAGGGCTGGGCTAGAGTAAGCACAGTTAGGATTGAAGGTCATGTGGCAGGTGTGACTTGAATTTCCTAGACCCTGGGAAGCCTTTGAAAACTGCTAAGCAGAGAAAGAATGTAGTTCTGAGGAGAAGGCAAATTTGGGCTTGATTCTGACCAGATCTAAGGATGGGCCAAGAAACTGCCGGGATTGAAGCTTCATTTTAATGAGGGACACGATGACTTTCCGATTGGTAATTGCCTCCTAGGGCCCTGTGTTTCTTGGCTTTTAAAGTCTGAGAAATGTCTGAAACATAATCCTTTCCCCATGAACTTGCAGGCAGACATCATGCACTTGACTGACGTGGCAGTACGACGCCAGCTTTTTCTTGATGTGCTTGATGGGACCAAAGCATTAGTAAGTATGTCTGGGAAAGTTTTCTTTCCCTAAGGTCACATAGAGGTTTGAGCAGTACTCAGGTTGTCCCCAGCTTCTTGCATGTAATTGCACCTGTGAAAGGTCAGTGCTAGGTGAGGAGGGTACAAGGCCAAGGAAACTGTGAGTGGAAGCCAGACCCCTGACTGCTCTGTGGTTCCACCCATCAGCTCCTTGTTGCAGCATCCGTGAACTGCCTCCGACTCGGCTCCATGATGTGTACTCTGCTGCTCATTCTCCTGCGGCAGTGGAAGCGGTGAGTGCTGACAAAAGAGGTGACGTGGGGCTTTGTCTGTCTCGGCAGTGCCTGCCCACCCTTCCTGACTGACCTTTCCTTTCTTGGAGGGGAGAAGGGGTCTAGCATACATCCTAGGAAATGAAGCAATTTGGCCGATAAATGCACAGTGAGGCAGACAGCCTGTGCCTTCTGAGGTGCACTGGGGGCAGTGAGTGAACTATGCTGCTTCCACCTGTTTTCTTTCAGAGAGTTGGGTGCTGTGGATAAAATCCTTGGGCCCTTGACAGAAGTCCTAGAAGGGGTGCTGCAGGCAGACCAGCAGCTCATGGAGAAGACCAAGGCCAAGGTGTTCTCCGCATTCATTACGGTATTACAGATGAAGGAGATGCGAGGTGAGCAGGCAACCTAGGTACTAGTTACTAACATAGGGCCATACATGCCTTCTGTAAATCTCAAGGTCTCAGTCTTAGGATTTTTACCCTAGAAAAACATTTTATTTCCCCCTGTCTCTTCCCTTCCCAGTAGTATGACACCCTCCCTCTTAGTACTTAACTGCCTTTCCAGCCCCTGCCTAGGAAGACAGCCTTGGTGTGCAGTGAGAGTGGCCTGCCTTGTGTGACAGCATCCTTCTCATCTGTTCTGCAGTAAGTGATATCCCCCAGTACTCTCAGCTGGTGCTGAATGTCTGCGAGACTCTCCAAGAAGAAGTGATTGCACTCTTTGATCAGACCCGCCACAGCCTGGTGTCAGGCAGCGCTGTAGAGGATAAGGACAGCATGGAAACTGATGACTGCCCTCGGCCTCAGCACAAGGACCAGCGTGACGGGGTAAGAGAGTATTAGCAGGTAGTCTGACATCAGACAGATCATACTAGCAGCTGTCACTACCCTGGGGAAAATGGGAAGGCAAAGCCTAAGGAGCTCCAAAGCCCTGTGCAGTCAAGGATTTGAGAGAGAGAAGCCCATGGAGAAGCTCCATCCTCCCTGTCATTTCTGCCATGATTAGTCACAGGCAGCAGCCAGGAAGATTAGATAGAGCATGAGAAGTGTGTGTGTGACCAGCCTCAAGTCAGCATGTTCTTGTGGTCTGAGCCATGGCTGATGTGAGCAGAATAAAGTGAGGTCAGGAGAGAACTCGAGAAAGCTGCTTAACAGGCAGGGATTGCAGGTCTTTAACCTAAGGAGAAAAATGGCCAGTTTGGACTCTAGAAAAAAATATACTCACTAGGTAGATAGATAGATAGATAGATAGATAGATAGATAGATAGATAGATAGATAGATAACATGTATGCCTGCATGTGTGTACATGTATATGTACAATACAACATATACAATGCTTCCTTTGGGGGAGACGTAGCATGTTTCCAGACAGTGTTTTTCTGTGTAACAGTCCTGGCTATCCTGGAAATTACTCTGTAGGTCAGGTGGCTTCAGACCTACAGAGATCCACCTGCCTCTGCTCTCCCAAGTGCTGGGACTAAAGGTGTGTGCCACTGTGCCTGGCTAAAACAATGTTTTTTAAACTGTAACTCACAACCTGTTAGGTTATTTGGTTACTACCAGCATTTTATTCTTTTCTTTTTTTCTTTTTTTTTTTTTTTTTAAGTAGAGCCCTACTATGCTCAGGCTAGCTTCAAACTTACTGTTGAAGCAGGGTCTCTCACTGAACCTGGGGCTTATGTTTTCTCACCAGTAAGCTATGCCTCAGTGGGGATCCAGGCATGTGTGGGACTCCTGGCATGATATGTGGGTGCTAGCAGCCACGCTGTAGTCCTAGGGTTTGGATAGCAAGTGCTTGTCGATGCTGAGCCTTCTCTCCAGCCCCATTATTTTTCTTTTTTCTTTAATTTTTTAAAAAGTATTTATTTTATGTATATGAATGTTTGTTCTGCATGTATATATGTGCACTACCTGTATGCATGTCTGGTCTCAGAGGTCAAAAGTGGGTGGTGGATTCCCTGGAACTGGAGTTAGTAATGTGTCTTGAACCACCATATGGTTGCTGGAAAAAAAAACTGAGTCCTCTACAAGAACAACAAAGAGGGCTCCTAGCCTGTCAGCGATCTCTCCAACCCTATCCTACACCTTTTTAAAATAAAATGTACTGAATGATCTCAGAATGTTAATTCCTTCTTAAAGTAAGGAAAAGTATTTCATGGTTGATAGGGATCAAATTGTGTACTACAAAAAGATATTCCTTTCTTTATTCTGTAATTTAGTGTTTTGACACGTGTCATGAGAAGGTTCTTTTCTGGCCTTTTTAGTATTCAAAATTCCACCCATAGCTGTGGTACTATTGGCAATTGATGGCTGCTGGGAAAGGGGGAGCTTTCTTTTTTCTTTTTTTTTTTTTAACTTTATTTATTTGCCTTGGTGTTTGCCTGGAACTGGAACTACAGACAGTTGTTAGCTGCCATGTGGTTGCTGGGAATCGAACCCGGGTCCTCTGGAAGAGCAGACGGTGCTCCTAACCACTGAGCCATCTCTCCAGCCCCCCAGGGGGAGCTTTCTTTAAGGGTGTGAACCCTGGTCAGATGACTGTATTTATGGGGACGGCTCCACACTGCAGAATGTTTGGGCAACATAATTGGATGCAGGTGTTCCTTGTTGATGGTTTTTGTTCTGTTTTAGACAGGGTCTTACTATGTAGCCCTGGCTGGCCTGAGACTCACTTACGGTGACCAGATTGGCTTCAGAGATCTGACCACCTCTGTCTCCTCAAGGCATGTACCACCATGCCTGATGACTGAAAAAGAAAGTTGGGTAGGTAGGGAAGTGGAGGTGGATCTAAGAGAAGTTGAGACAGTAAATACAATAAAAATATATTATAAGAAATCCTCAAATAATAAAAATACTAAAACTAAACACTGGTGTTTGGATAAAACTCAAGGTTGGATATGAAGGTTAATGCTGTGGTCAACAAGAGGTTAGACCACTCATTCTGCCAATGGCAGAGTGGGGTACACTTGCCGTTTCTGGAGAGATGGGCACTGAAGACTAGCAGGGAAGAAGCATGAGTGATATCAGTCATACTCCTGACAGGATCATTGGGTTGTGAGGCCAGGATTGGCATTCTTTCTCTTCTATCTCTCAACTGCTTTTTTTTCTACCTTTCCATGTCTTTTTCCTTGGCTACCAGCAGGTATGTGTCCTGGGACTGCATCTGGCTAAGGAGCTTTGTGAGGTGGATGAGGATGGGGACTCGTGGCTACAGGTGACCCGAAGGCTCCCCATTCTGCCCACACTCCTCACCACCCTGGAGGTGAGCCTCCGCATGAAGCAGAACCTGCATTTTACAGAGGCTGCACTGCACCTGCTCCTCACCCTGGCTCGCACCCAGCAGGTAGGAGGCTGCTTAGGGTGGAAAAAATACCCTGCTTGTGTTGAATGGTTCCCCAAAGCCAGAATCTAACTCAGATCTCTCCTGCTATTGGCAAGTCTTTTTAGGCTCCATCTAATTACGGGTTTCTCCTCCAGGGAGCCACAGCAGTGGCTGGAGCTGGCATCACCCAGAGCATCTGTTTGCCCCTCCTGAGTGTGTACCAGCTTAGCAGCAATGGCACGGGACAGGTAAGTGCCAGTATCTTACCTCTTGTTGCTCTCAGGTGACAGTGCCCCCCTCCTTTGCTGCTTTTCCCTCCTATTATCCCAGGTCTCTGGTACATGAAAGCTTCCCACTTCTGGCACATGGCTAATGAGAGGAATGCAGAAGCAGAAGCACCCCAGCATATGCTTAGCATGAACCTGGTGCCAGTCTGATTCCAGACACTAAACAAAACAAGTGCCATCAGTGCCAGCCCATTAACCGGGACAATTGCCAGTCACTTCAAAAGTCTGTATATGTGAAGTGTATATGTGTGTATCGATGTGGTGTCATCCATCTGTCCTGTCCCCCACCCCCACCTCACTTAGCTCTTGCTGGCCAGCAATTGTGTCCTGGTCTGGAGTCATTGTCACAGCACCTGTGTGCTGTGTTAAGTCGCTAAGTCTTCCTCCTCTAGCCAGCCTGCTTAAATTTAGAGGGAGGGAGCATGTTGAGGCCCAGAATAGGGCAGGGACATAGCCAGGCTGAAATAGCTGGTTAGTGGCAGACCCAGATTTGGAGTCCTCTTTTCTTGCTTAGCCTGGTGTCCTCACCCCTCCTAGCTCAGCTCATGCTGGTGTGTAACTGTTCACTCCAGTTACTGGGCCACTAAGGGGCTCTGCTGCTCTGAGTTCGTTCCTGTGGCTTTAATCCTAAGCTTGCATGCCATTTGTTGTAGACACCTAGCACCTCTCGAAAGTCCCTGGATGCCCCATCCTGGCCAGGGGTCTACCGCCTGTCCATGTCCTTGATGGAGCAGTTGCTCAAGACTCTACGTTACAATTTTCTGACTGAGGCTCTAGACTTTGTGGGTGTCCACCAGGAGCGGACCTTACAGGTAAGGGGCTTTCTCCCTCACAGAAGGGGACACCCAGAGCCAGTGACTATAGGACTTGGGCTATCAATGCCATAAAAAATCTGACTGAGTCGCCTAAGAGGAAGTCTCCATTCTAATGCCAGCCACCTCAGCAGATGTGGGCCCAGGACCTGATCTCCATAGGTAGGTAGCCATGGTATTCCTGGTCCCTGTACATTATCTGCTGTCCTACCCTTCTAGTGTCTCAATGCAGTGAGGACGGTACAGAGTCTAGCCTGCCTGGAGGAAGCAGATCACACTGTGGGCTTCATCCTACAACTGTCCCAGTTCAGGAAGGAGTGGCACTTCCATCTGCCGCAGCTTATGCGTGATGTTCAGGTGGGCCTAGAGCACTGCTTCTCGGAAAGGTTTCAGGAGATCCTCAGTGAACTGCAAGCTATTTCTGAGTGGATTTCTTGCTTGGACACAAGTTTGACTCTGGCTGCTTACTTAGGCTAGTTTTTCCCTTCACAGTGAAGTAAGGCTGGATAGGTTGAGAACTTGGCCTCTTTGAGGGAGACTTAGTTTCAAAATTCTCAGAAGGCCTGATGCTGGAAGAACCCATGGGCTTTGGAGGCAGCTGGCTGCTGCCATTATATTACCTTGGCTAGGTCACATCACCTCTGTTCTTCTGCAGTGCAGAAACAGTAATCCTCATCTGGTTGATTAATTGACAGCTCTGTAATTGCCAGAAATGCAATTGAAACAGTCTAAAACAGTCTAGGCCTGAGCCCTGCTAGTGGTTTTTATGTTAGAGCATCAGTCAGTAAGAGAGGAAGCATGCTGCTATCCTAGAGAGAGACCTATTTGTGATGTTACTCCATGGGCTTTTCTGTCCCTCCTATCCCAGGTGAACCTGGGTTACTTGTGCCAGGCCTGTACCTCCCTCCTACACAGCCGCAAGATGCTGCAGCACTACCTACAGGTAATCAAAGCCCCTAGCCCGTCACTGATGGCAGTACTGGTCTAATCTCCCCCATCCCTGCTGGCAGGACCACCCTTGATCTCCCATAACTTACCCTTCATTTCTTGATTCTCCTTAGAACAAAAATGGGGATGGCCTCCCCTCAGCTGTCACTCCTCGAGTTCAGCGACCAGCCACCACCACAGTTCTTGCTGCCCCATCTGGCTGTTCGTCTAAGCAGCCTGTTGCTGACACTGAGGCCTCCGAGCAACGAGCCTTGCACATGGTCCAGTATGGCCTTCTCAAGATTCTCAGCAGGACCCTGGCAGCCCTGCGCCACTTCACTCCAGATGTCTGCCAGATTCTGCTGGACCAGGTACCACCTACCACCTCATTAACACTAGGTTTTCAACAGCTAGCCTTAAACCTGGGCTCTGCCATGCACTATGCTGTACTCTGGAAAGCTCCCAGCAAGTACCAGACTGCTGTTTTCTGTCTTTCAGTCTCTGGATCTCGCTGAATACAACTTCCTATTTGCCCTAAGTTTCACCACTCCCACTTTTGATTCTGAAGTGGCCCCCTCCTTTGGAACCCTCTTGGCCACAGTGAACGTGGCCCTCAACATGCTTGGAGAGGTAGGAAACACCCCCCCCCCAAAAAAAAAACTTTCCACTTGATCTATCACTTCCGAAAGCCTAGGCCTCTCCTCCCTACAGTGGCATGCTATGAGTTCCCATGAATACCCTGTGAGGTACCAGGGAAACCTGTATGCAAAACCTTAACTGGCCACCGCTACTATTAGTTTTATTTTTGTATTGCTTGCTTCTTTTCCTTTAGTTGGACAAGAAAAAAGAATCTCTTACCCAGGCTGTGGGACTCAGCACACAAGCAGAAGGAACCCGAACATTAAAGTAAGACCTGAGTCTTGGCCTGGGCAGTTGTTCTCTGGGCTATAATTCAGCTATACTTGTGAAGTATGCTCACACCTGCCTCTCCAGGTCTCTCCTGATGTTCACCATGGAGAACTGCTTCTACCTGCTCATCTCACAGGCAGTACGCTACCTCAGGGATCCAGCTGTGCACCCCCGGGATAAGCAGCGGATGAAGCAAGAGCTGAGCTCAGAACTGGTATGGATGTTAGGCTGGCCAGTTGTTGGGTGCTGCCTGTCCTTTGGGGTCAGGAGTTAAGTTGCTACTTTTCTTATAGAGCACACTGCTTTCCAGCCTCTCAAGATACTTCAGAAGGGGGACTCCCAGCTCCCCTGCTGCTGGAGTCCTGCCATCACCACAGGGCAAAGCCACCTCTCTCTCCAAAGCCAGCCCGGAGTCTCAGGAGCCTCTGATCCAGCTTGTGCAAGCCTTTGTCCGGCATGTGCAGAGATAGGGGGGATTAAGTGCTATCTACTTGCTGCTCACTACCAACCTGCATTGCAGTCTGGGCAGAGGGTGCTACCACCACAGAACCAGCCACCAAGCAACAGTTCCCTCCTCTTCCCGCCCACCGCTGACATTATTTTTGTAATAGATCAAGAGGTCAACAGCATGGGCAGGGAGCCAAGGGTCTGGGTGCTCGGGCCCTTTTCCTTCAAGCATTCCCATGGCATATCACCCAGCCAGGGAGGCCCTGGGTGCTGGAAGCACAGGAGAGGCCTGTGTGTAGTGAGGATTATCCATGATCTATTCTTGCAGGGGATTTTTTTTTTTTTTTTGTTTTGGGGTTTTTTTTGGTAATACTGTGGTCTATTTATACAAATATTAAAGTACTGTTTATAGACTGGGCCTTCAGAGCCTGGATCATGTGACAAGTCTCAGAGGCTCCAGACAGGGTAGCCTAGAGATGGCAAGACTCCTGTTGATGGCTGACTTACTAGTACCTATTGCTTTAGTCCTGGGTAGAGTGCCAGGGCAGGCAGGCAGGCAAGCAAGGGAGAGCCTAGGTCTCCTTAGCACTTGTACCAGATACAACCTGTTTATAACTCTTCCTCATGTTAAGCCCCAGCATGCCCACTGGGACCATCTAAAATAAAACATGGTCACGTTGGATGTTCCCAGAATTGGGCAGACGTAGGCTTAAGTGCCTGCCTGCCACTTGCAAACTATAGGAACTATATATATAGTACCTTTCAAGACTGATCTCTTATCCCTCATAGCTCCAGGCTGAGCCCACAGTTATTAGTTATTGAAGCTCTCCTCCTGGCACGCAAGCACCAGTGGATCCAAATTTAGGGAAGTTTTCCTTAGGCACAAAGTAGTGTGCAGCTCCAGGCATGGGACCCAGGGAATTAGAATTCTGTGTAAACTTTTCCTCTGGTCTGCACTCTGAGAAGAAGCTTGTGCCCCACTCAAACCCTACCCAGAGAAAGGGTGACCACTGAAATCAACCATCCCGCTTTCACAGCAGCTCGTGCACTCTGACAAGAGCCTAGGCAGTTTGCACACAAAGGGTTTATTTGCCAGAGAGCAAGCAGACAGGCAGAAGTAAGAATGCCACTTAGAAACTTGAGTGATGGCTGCAGCCACTGCACTGAGCCAGAGCTGTGAGGGAAGGAGGGGAGGGCAGCACTCGGGCGCTACTGCTCTGGCTGATCCTTCTGGTCTCCAGACTGTCCAGTCCCTGACTGTTAGCCCTGCCTGTTTGCTTCTTTTCATGCCAAGAGCATCCCCAGCATATCATGGTGCCAAATGTAGTATCTCTCCTTTCTTAAGGGAGCTGGGAAACCTAGAATGTGCAGGGATGCAAGTCAGAAGCAGGGCTAGCACAGGTGCCTGGAGCCATTCTGTCATGTGGGGTCCTTCCTAGCTGGATGACAGGACCACAGCCAGAATAGGGTTAGGTCCCCAATCCTGAACAGCTATGTCACCAGCATACAAGGTAAATAACGGCCTCCAAGAGGGCTGCTTAGCTGAGAAGTTCCAAGTAGGTGACAGGGACCTTGCCCTTCTTGTTGCCTCTCTCACCAATGAGCCAGTCAGGGTCCATGCCAGGCAGGCTGTAGACAGTGATGAGCTATGGGGAACAGAGAAGGAACTTGTGCCCTGGAAATGGGAGGGCCAGGCCCCTGGACTAAACAGGTACAAAGCTGCTACAAAGCTACATTCCTATGAGGGGTATCACTAAAGAACTATACTGTGCCACACCAGGTTAGGGACTTCTTGAGACCATAATCACCTCCCCTGACTCCATAGCTTCTCCCCAAGGTCCAGGGATTCCAGGAGAATGACCAGGGTTGTGTAGACCCAATGTTCCTGGTCTCCTCTCTAGTAGCTCCTGTCCAACTCTTGGCCTGCCCCCTTAGGACCCTAGACCCACCTCATCAGCCAGCAGGGCCAGCTCACTGCTGTCAGCTGCCTCATAGTCATAGAGCACCCGGGCCTTGCGGGTACCGCTGGCTGGTGGAGCCACTTCCTCTAGGTGGAGTGCTGCCTCTTCTGGAGGGGCTAATCCAGCCCCAGTGGGTACCATAGGCATGGTGGCTGCAGTGGTAGTAGGTGAGGTGCTGCTCAGGGGTGGGGAGGCAGGTTCTGTAGTGCCCACAAAGGTGCCTGGAAATCTAGAGAGATGAGGTGTTTGAGCAGCTAGTGCATAATTACCTGAGAGCTCCACACTCCACAAGACAGGCCAGAGACAATGGCCCATTTTATACACAAGGAGGTCCCAGCCCCAGTAACTTACATGGTACCCTGGGAGCTGGCAGCACAGAGAGAAAAACAAAAGCTGAGATCATCCCCCTGCTTGTCCCTGCCCACCTCCCCACTTAAACACTAGAAACCACGGCTGAGAGCCCCCAGGGACTCTGGCCACTGATGGAGGAGTTACCCAGGTCAGGTCTAGGCAGAGCCTGCAGTCCAGTCTCATGTGTCTTAGCTAGGGTTTTCTGAGCTCTGAAGGGAAGGCTCTTGGCCAGACGCTCTAGGGGACCTCAGAGACCTGGGTCCAGCCACACCTGCCTAGTTGTTTCTGCAGATCCAGCATGTGGCGGTAGCATTGTGCATAGTAGGTTGTCTGAGACTTGACGAATTCATGGAGGCAGCGAAGGTGGTTCACCTGGAAGGAAGAAGTCGAGGCTTTATTTAGCCTCTGGCTTCAGCATAGGCCACCCCCATCCCATCCTGTGCCAGACCATACTCAGGCACCACTGAGTGAGGATGAGACACCTAGTGTGTGGGCTGGCTCTGTGGCCCCTGCTGGTGGCAAGACCCAGCAGGAAATGAATTCAAGACTTACATGGGTGCTGCTGATCCCCTCCAACAAGAGACGAGTCACTTCTGCCTGCCTGTCAAACTCTGTCTGGGCCACTCGAAGCTCTTGCTCAGCCTAGGTGGGACAGGCAGTAATGAGAACAGCACACGTCCTGCATCTCTTTCACCAGCATCCACCCCCCCCCCTGGTGCCCTAAGGCCTACTGGGAACAATATCACTGCCCTCTAGGAACATAGACACTTGGCTTTGTGCCTGACATCCAGAGAAGCCAGAGCTAACTTGGGATCTGTGGGTAGCTTCAGTGGCAGACACCACCCAACATGATAGGATCTATCAGAAGACGCCTCTTCAGCAACCTCTTCTCAGAGGGTTATTTGGTATCACTAACCAGTGCCCCCAATGAGTATAAGGCAGAGTCCAGAGCCTTGCCCTCTTTACAGCAGCTATGTCTGAACCTCTATTGCCTCCCAAGTCCCCTAGACCCCAACTCACCTTGTCTACTTCATCGTTCCAAAGCTGTGGAGACCATAACAGCACCAGTGAGCAGGGAAGGGAAGGTGGGCATCATCAGTGGAGTGGAGGGACAGCCAGAGCCTGTGCCTGCTCCAGCTCCCAGGAACCAGCCTCTCTGCCCACCCTATCCTGTACAACCCCCAGCCCAACCAGGAGCTGAGGCTGGAACAAGGTTTGCTCTAAGGACAGGGAAATGACCCCACGTCCCATCTAGCATGCTGCATGCAGGGCCAGCCAGCTGGGAATCTTGCTTGTACTTGTCCTATAGCCACCCCCAACTCCTAAGTGGGTCTTAGAGACCAAATGTCCCCACCCCACCCTGACTCCTGCTTGGAGGCAGGACAGGACAAGTGATCCTGGGCCAGTCACTGAACTTTTCTGTCCTCCGGCAGAGAAAGGCAGCCTCGGGCCGGAGTCACACTGGGGGCCAGTGGCAAAAGAAAAAAACAGGGCAGCCTCCACCCTCCGGGATGATTCTCCTTCCACTCGGCCCAGGGAGGGGAGCGAGAAGTGTCATCCAGAGTCTAGGGAAGAAAGACACCCCTCCCCATGTCGTAACTTAGGCACTTCTGGACACTTGGAAATCTAGCCTAGAATAACACCCTGGCACATGGGTGGACTGTTGAACTGGGCCAGCAGAGTGCACAGCCCACAATGGGAGCATCATCGCCATGTGCCTGCCATGTTGGAGGGCCATCTAATAGGCCTAAGCATGAACAATAGTTGACATCTCAGACAGCTGCCAGCCATGGAATGAAGAAGAGCACAAATCACACAGTGGCATACTCGGAACAGGAGCAGAAGGCCAGGTGGCTGGTGCAGGGTGGTTTTACTTGGGACAGAGAGAGCTTGCTACAGGATGGAGGCATGTGGCCTCCACACACAGTGTACACCACCTAACCAACCAGGGTACTGCGGCAACCTAGCCTGTCTGCCTCCCTCTATCTGCCTCTATCCTGCTCCTCCAGCTGGCCTCCCACTGCCTTCCAGGTGCCTTCCAGACCACCTAGCTTGCAAGCTACAATGGTGCTAAGGCAAACAGTTGTCTAGTAGTCTGAGACAGAAAGCTGACCCAGACAGCCTCCTCCCTAACTCCACTGTTCACCTGGAGCAATGAGGTTAGGGCGTGTCCCCTTGTAGGAAGAACAAGTTCCCTAGAGGTGGGGTAGTTTGCTGTTCTAAGGAAGCGAGTGGCTCTGTTCAGCTAGACCAAACTTCCTCCACCTTGCATACGAAGAAGCCAGCTCAGCCTGCCTGCTGGGCTAGGCTGGGGCAGATGAAGTCACTGAGCTACCCTTAGCCACTCAGGACGACCTGCCACATAAGCAGGCAGGGCCCTTTGCCTCACCTGCTGGCTTCTGGTCCTGCACTGGCAGAGAGGAGGCCAGGGTAGGGCAGGGCATGGCGGGAAAGGTGCTTACCGCAGAGGCGCTGGCCGAGAGAATGTAATTACGAGGTCTAGTCTCCTGAAAGTCAGGCACCGTCTGGCGGGGAACAGAGTTCATGGGGGAGGGGGGGTCACCCTGGGCCAGGGCAGTGTTGAGGCCAGGAGGTGGCCCCGGAGTCTCCTATATAAGGAGATGCAAGAAACCCTGGCCCCAGGGACAGGACACAGACAGATACAACATAGACCCTCTGTGCCCACTACAACCACCCTTAAAGGAGACAAGTTTAGGGGCTCAAAGGATCCAACATGAAGACCTGTGGACAAATGTGCTCAGAGCCCAAGTAAGCCAGACTGAGCCTGCCCCTCTTTGGGGTCTCAAGTACATAAGGAGGCCCATCAGATCCACAGCCCTCCCCACTACAGCTTTCACCAGCTCAGAATTTCACACACTGTCTGCCTCTTCCACTGAGGCCAGATCCCTCCCCACAAAAGTAGATAGATGGAGCATGGATGGACAAAATGACAGGCTTTTGACATTTGCAAGAAGCTGCCTCATAGGCCTCAATGCCCGCATCCTCACAAACCAGAGACTGCATGGAGGCCAGCCAATTGCAAAAGCCTAAGGGCATGCCCGGAGTGGCCGCAACACTTGGTCCCTCGGACAGGATGGGTGAACCGGAAGCAGCACAGCACATGGGACAGGTATACTCACATCTCCCTCACACTGAGCCAAGTTACCCAAAGCAGAACGGAAAGGAACAAAAACAGAGAGTTAGTTAAGTTCACAGCAAGCAAAAGCAGGCATAGCCAGCCTGGCACAAGGTGGGCATAGAAGGACTGCAAGGACACTCACGAGCCACCCTCAGGAGTCCTGGGTGGCACATATGTGCCCAGGAGTGAGCTGCTGAGCTTGAGTCCCTAGGGACACTGTTCCTGCCTCACTTGACTCACAGGCCCAAGGCTCTCTGGGCCCCAAGGGGAGAAGCAGTCACTGTAGTTAACTAGGAAGACAGAAGCAACAGGGAGTGGGCTATTCTGCCCAGGTGACTGACAAGGGGTCCCAATAGCCACAGGTCACTCTCTTCACATATGCCCTGCACACCTGGTTGACCTGGAACCCTGCTATGACTCTTGCCAGAGGCAGTGTAGGCCCCAGTGACCACTCTGACCATGCTGTAGGGAACATGAAGAAGACAGTTACACGCGGTGGACAGCCACTAGGCTCTCCTGGTCTGGCCTACTCTTTGAGTGTCTGGCTTTGAATCTAAGAAGCACAGAGGAGTTTCCTAACATGCCCTTGGGCCTAGGATTTTCTCAGGACCTGAGATAACTGCTAGGTCCCTTACACCCCTAAGCAGCCTGCATGCCAAGACAGTGCTCAGCCCTTCTGGCCTAGCCCTGTCAAATCAGCTCAGCCTGTCCTGTTCTGGTTGAGCAAGCCCCAGTGGACTGGGGTGAAGGTGAAGCACAATGACCCAGGCCGTGCTCCTCAGACAGTCCCTTCATGGGGCTTGGGGGCTCCCCTTCAGCTTAGGGGAGCCTAAGCATAGGGCTCATTGTACCCATGTTCAAGCAGCAGATAGAGAGTTAGTAGGAGAGCAATGCCCAGACAGAGCCTAGCTGTGCATCCACAGAAGCAGGAGAGGCATGCAAAAATTTTACCTCATGCCTAAGAGGTTTGCAGGGTGCCACGCCCAGTTAAAGGCACTGAGCCTGCCTACCTCATAAATGTCTACCCTGGAGCCACCAGGATTCCCTGGGGGTGGGGACAGAAACCATGACCTGACCAGTCAGCACAGTGTAGCCCCAGCCAGGGAGGAAGAACATTCCAAACACCAAGTTCCTTGTGTGCCCCATCTCTGGACCCCCAACAGAGGAGGGGCACTTACCGTGGCTTTGGCTTCTGCTGCCTTGGCCTTCTTTAGCCGTGCTTTGCAGGCATCCAGGTCAAGACGCCGGTTCTGCAGGAGCCGCCTCTCCTTCTACAGGGTAGATGACAGGAACAGTGAGACCAATGCAGACCTGGTCAGAGACCCCTGGGAAACTGAGACCCAGAAATGGACAATCATTGTTGGTCACTCAGCCTGCAGGAGCCACCTCTAGAGAGGCCCGGGTTCCCTGACTGGGATGATGACCTGTGCACAGAGCTCAGAGGAGTGCTCTCAGACTCCTCACCGAAATCGTTTTCCAGTCCCCTTCCAGGAAGTTGCGCAAGGGCGTGAGGAAGCTGAGAGAGGCAGTGTGAATGAAATCCCGTTCCGCTGCTCCCAGGTGCTTTTCCGCTTCAGACACCTTGATTAGGGTCTTCCCTAGGAAGACAAGGTTGGAGGGTGAGGAAGGGGCAGGTCAAGTCACCCTGCCCCCAGAGGGTCTGTCAGGCAAGTGTAGGCAACTTACAGAGCTGCTAACCTGGAACAGACAAATGTGCACTACAACCTGGCAAAGATGGACGAGGCTCCTGGGGCCTAGGGCAGGGGTGATGAGGAAGAACAAAGACTGGAGAGCTCCAGGGTGAGGAAAGGGAGTTTGACAAATCCTCCCCAGAAGTAAAGGACGTCAACTTCCAGAGTCTGGAAATTGATCAAAGGCACAAAAACAAAGGGAAAAGCATTTTCTGAAGAACTACTGGACCCTCGGAAGAACAATGAAAGAGCACTATCCTGGGGATGTGCCATCCTTCCTGGCTGGAGGCTCTCTATCTGGGTGACATGGCCACTGACCAAGTGCAGCTGCTGGTGAGGCTGACTTAAGTAAAGCAGAAAAAGGATCCTGGGCAAGTCAGCAGCCAAGGGCACCGGCAGCCAGCCTGCAGCTGGAGGCCTCGGGGAGAGTACCACACCTACTGGAATTTAACAAGATCTAGAACAGATCTCCCAGTATGTCTGCAACAGGCTGGAGAGGGCACCAGCTTCTTCCTATCCTGGGCTGAACTGGAAGCCGTGTACCCCATGAGGCAAAACCTAGCTAGATTTGTAAACTGCTCAACCTTTGGACAAGTTTCCCAATTCATATACAAACTTACTGTTTCTCAGTGGCTGAAGATATTTAAAAAGAACCATTGACCAATATTGGCTGACATGTACTGATCCTGGAACAGCTCTTTGGGAGCTGGCTTGAATTGTGGGAAGGCCCATAATCTCATCTGCTAGGAGGCCAAACTGGAAGGTCCAGAGTTAGAGGCCATTCTGGGCAAATTAGTAAGACATTGTTTCAAAAAAAAAAAAAGTGGAGGATAGAAATCTGGGACGTAGCTCAGTCAGTGATAGAGTACTTACAGAGCATACACAGGCCCAGGATTAAAATCCCCCAAAAAAGAAGAAAAAGAAAATATAATAGAAAATACCTATAATAAAAAAGGCAGTAAAGAAAAACAAGAAAAATTACCCAAGACTAAATGAAAAAAAAAATCTAACTACATAATAATTACATTAAATGTAAATGGATTAAACACTCTAATGAAAAGGCAATGACTATTAAATATTTTTTAAACTACTGTCTATACTGAATGCCATTGATTAGAGCCATGCCTGAGATTTTATAATAAACAGGTCAAGAAGAAAAAGATACTATGTAAATGCTGGCAGCTACATAGCCATACAGTTATCAAACAAAATGAACTTTCAAGCAAAATGTTTGACTAATGACAATAAATAGCGTTTTAATTTTAGCTTTTGAGATGGAATGCTACTCTCATTCCAGGCTAATCTCAAGCTTCTGGACTTAGATAATTTCCAACTCAGCCTCTCAAGTGCTGAGAATACAAACTCATACCACTACTAACAGCACAATGCAGGGCTGGCAGGATCACTCAGTGTCTGCTGAGCTGGATAGATGGCTCAGAGGTTAAAAGCACTGACTATTCTTCCAGAGGTCCTGAGTCAATTCCCAGCAAAACACATAGTGGCTCACCCAGTGACTGCTGAATAAGCATGGGGATTTGAACTCAGATCCCCAGCACTTGCATCAGGGCAGTGGCATGCATCTATAACGTTTGTTATAGATAACAGTGGAGACAGGTGGATCCCTGATATGCATTGGCCAAGTGTAGCAGAATAAATGAACTACAGGTTCAGCAAGAGAGCAGTGTAGGGAGAGATCCAAAGTTCCAAAGTTGACTTCTGGCTACATATGTGCACAAATATGGACACACACACACACACACACACACCAATCCATCAGAAAGATGAACATATGGACCTAGCAGGGCTCTAAAGTATACACACCAAACACTGACAAACTACAGACAGGATCAGGAGGGAAAACAACTGGAAAGTCCCATGCTCTTTCTCAGTAAGTAGGGCGAGACAGTCAGCAAGAACACAGCAGATGACATCAGACATCAGCAGCCAACTTTTGAACAACGCTGTGCCCTGCAACACATGACATAAGATCCTGATAGTGGGGGCTGGAGAGATGGCTCAGAGGTTAAGAGCACTGACTGTTCTTCCAGAGGTCCTGAGTTCAATTCCCAGCAAAACCACATGGTGGCTCACAACCATCTATGATGAGGTCTGGCGCCCTCTTCTGTAAAACTGTATGCATAATAAATAAATAAATCAAAAAAAAAATTTTTTTAAAGATCCTGATAGTGAACACACAACAATCCCCAGATAGGTCATATGCTGGGTCAGTGGTGCTATGGGATGCTTCGAATGACCCTTTCACAGGGGTTACCTAAGGCCATAAGGAAACAGATTATGTTATGATTCACAACAGTAGCAAAATTACAGTTATGAAGTGGTGACAAAAATAATGTTATGGTGGTCACCATGAGAAGCTATACTAAGGGGATACAGGGTTAGGAAGGCTGAGAAGGTGCTGACATGGGTGCTGGAATGCACACTGGTCCTCTGGAAGAGCTCTAGCATGACCTATGCTCTAGGTCATGAAAAAGCCAGAAGCTTTAAAATCCAGACAGCTAAAGATCAAGTTTACTGATAGTGAAGTATAAAAAGCCACTTGGGAAAAACACTTTGGCCATTTTTCCCACCATACTAGATTTAAGTGGTACTGGAAATCAAGCTGCAGGCAACTTGGAGCCAGATCCCTGGTGGATAATTTAACAGGTTAAATATGGGGCCTATATTTAGATAGACCAAGAAACACGTTATTGGTGGCTCCCCCTGGGAATAAGGACTGACTACATAAAAGGCAGAGTTTTGGATGAGGTGGAGGGATGTGATTTTTTGTTTTGTTTTAAATTGGTGTGTGAAGATGTTTGTACAATTCTAAATTCACTGGAGTATATACTATAAACCAGGTATATTTTATAGCATATAAGGTATATTTGAATAAAATTCAGAAATGAAGGAAGAGAGAATGAGGAGGCATGCCAGCATGAACACAAATCTGCAAGACAATGAGCCGGAGAGATGGCTCAACAGTTGAGATCTCTGGATGCTCTTCCAGAGGACCAGTGTGCAGTTCCCAGCACCCATGTCAGGAAGGTCACATCATCTGCATCCCCAGCTCTAGGGCAAACAGGTAGTACAATATATATATATATATATATACACACACACATATATATATGCAGGCAAAATACCATACACATAAATAAATCTTTTAAGTTAGGTTGCAAGGTCCTGAAGGTCCCATTGGAAAGCACATGTCAGGAGTAGGGGTGGCTCAGGAAAGTGCACTATGCACAGGCAGGAGGACCTGAGACCAGTCCCCAGAAGCCGTGGAAATAGCCAGTGTGGGGAAGCAGAGACCCAGTGGACACAGAGGCTTGCTGGCCAGCCAGCCTAGCCTAACCAGCTAGCAAGCAGCAAGTCCTAGTGAGAGACCTTGTCTCATAAAACAGGGTGAAAGATACCTAAGGTTGGGCCTCCACAAGCACATATGTGCACTTAGTTGCACACACACAACCTAGGGCTGGAGTGTAGGGCAGTGGTAGAGTGCTTGCCAGAGCATAAATAGGGCTCCAGATCCCAACTCAGCACCACAGAAACAACATGCCCACACACATACCACACCACGAACATATATACTCCTCACACACACACACCTACACCTAAACTGGTTAAGGGAGGATTTGTTCCTTTACTCTCTACATTCATGGAAGATCTTACATTCAGAATGAACTCAGAACTCAGGTTATCTCTATAATTTTTAAACAGGAAGGAGTTGGCAAGATGCCTAAACCCTCAATCCCAGCATTCAGGGGACAAAGCCAGGTGGAGCTCTGTGATTTCTACGGCCAGCTTTAAATAGCAAAACCTAGTCCAAAACAGAAAAAAAAAAATTATGAAAAGAGGGAGAAAGGGGGAGGAGACGGGGAAGCCAGTGGGGCTAGAGACAGCGCCCCTCACCCAGGCTCCTGGCTCTGTGGTCTGCTCACCATAGGGAGTGCTGGGTCCCAGCTCGCTGGCTGCTTCGGCCATGTACTGAGCCAGCAGCTCCCCATTGGTGACCCTGGAGGGCACCTTTCTGTCCAGCTTCTCATACAGGAACTCTTCCACTCGAGCACCTGTAGAGAGACAGCAGCCAAAACCACAGGGCTCTCCGGTCCCAGCCAAAGATGGCAGCCACAGTGACAGAGCATGACACAACAGACCCTGGCCAGCCCCGCACTGCCCATCCAACATCCATACTGAAGACTTCCAGACACATCTTTTATCCCCACATCCTGCGAGACCAGAAAGGACACTAAGGCTCCAGGACCCGAAACAACTAACTGCAGCCCCACAACACTGAAGTCAGCACCTCCCATGCCTCCCAACTTAAACAGAATGTACAGTGTGTAACACATGTTTGAACAACTCCCTGGCCTTAGTCCCTGGCCCTCTTTGGACACTTCAGGGACACTGCCAGTTCACAAGTGACATGGAAGTTGCCTTCTTCTCCAGGGCTTCTCCTGCACCCTGCTGCTCTGTAAGACTTTGATCAAGCCTCTCGTCTCTAGTCTGGAGCCCAGGCTGGCATTAGTAGTCCACCTGCTTCTTTTCCCACATGTACTCCACTTTAGGCTTTCAGCCCGGGTGCGAACCCCGCCTTCCCTTCACCAAGATGGAGTTCCGGAGCCCTGCACCTGTGGCCCTGAGCTGGACCGAGTGCCCACCTGCCTCCTGTCCCGCACCCACTCACTGGGGTTGGGTTGCAGCAGCACCTCAGTCTGCCTCAGGATCCGCTCTGTCCAGTTCTTGGTACTGTCCGCCCGAGCCAGGAGGTTTTCAAAGTGAGCATCGAGCTCTGTCTTCTCTGCTTGGCCAAATTTCTCCTCTGTGAACTGGGAAGGAAGTGACAGGAGAGGTCCTTGGGTCAAGAACCTTTTTTTTTTTTTTTTAAAAAACTTTATTTATTTATTTATTTGCCTGGGTGTTTGCCTGGAACTGGAACTACAGACAGTTGTTAGCTGCCATGTGGGTGCTGGGAATCGAACCCGGGTCCTCTGGAAGAGCAGACGGTGCTCTTAACCGCTGAGCCATCTCTCCAGCCCCCGGGTCAAGAACCTTTTAACCTATTAAACCCACCCTGGGTCTTGGTTGCCTCTTTCTACAGTGAGGGGGATGAGTGAATCGGAATCATGGCTCCTGGAAGCCCCACAGTAGCCCTGGTCCCTCTCTCCACAAAAGCATGTATGTTCCCTGTGAGCCCTGAGGAGGTGGCCACCAGGGCTGAAGGAGAGAACTTGGTAGCAAGTCCTTAGTGAAGAGATGAGGGCCGGAGTGAGGCTGAGTTACCGGGAAAGTCCATGGGACTCCGGTAAGAATTCATGTCTCAGTTCTACTCCTGCTGAGCTGTGTGACATTAGAAAAAGGGCCTTGTTTCTGTGGGCCTCAGTTTCCCCAAAAAACACATAGTAAGAATGTTCCTCACAGGCTGTAGATGGGGAAAACGTGTTAGACATGAAGAAGCTGGCAGCTGAGTCTGTGCCCAGCGTGGAGTGCCCACGCTGCTCCTGCTGGGAGCGGATGGGCAGTATGTCTTGGAGTAAGTGTGGGAGGGAGGCTGGCCAAATGTTTGGTTTCTGGGTGTGGTAAACAGAGAACATTGCCAGACCATCAGAGCCAGCTGCTAGGTTTACCCAGGACCTGGGAGGTCACATGGGCTCCCAGTCAGAGCTGGCTGGAACCATGTTGGCCACCTAGGAATAATCAGAAACTGGTCCAAGTTCTCACCGTTTAATCTAGAAAAGCCCAGGAACATTCCCAAGCACAAGCTTTTTCCACCCAGGTGACCAGGTTTTCCCAAGGTCATCATCCAAGAGTAAAAGTTAAAATCTGCTACAGGTATAAGATAATGAATAAGAACTATGGCTGTGTGGCCTGGGACACTCAGGCTTCCCATTGCACAGATGGAGCCACTGAGGCTGAGCAAAGAGCTGGGCTGAAGTCAGGGTCTAGGGGGCTGGAGCCCTGCAGAGCCACTGCCTGTAATGAATCATCTAGGCTAAGCCAAGGAGTCCCCAGATCTCTCAGCAGCCATCAATTATGCAGCAGGCTTTGGCCTTCTCTCTGCTTTAGCCTCCTCCTCCTCCCCTTCCTCCTCCTCCTCCTCAGATGCCCTGTCCAGCTCAGCCTCTCCCTGTTCTCACAATCCCTGCCCCTGCCTCTGTGATCCTGCTGTTACCCACACTTCCCATTTGAGGAAAAGGTTCCAAGAGGCAGCATCATCTCCCCAGCCCTCAGTTTCTCCCTGGAAAATGGTGAAAACCCATCTCACAGAGTATCTGGCCAGCATAAAGTATAGGCTTAACAGTTTTCTTTTTGGAAATACTGGGTATGAAACCTGGGACCTCAAATATCCTGACACTTCTGTTGAGCCATGCCCCCATGTTTATTGGGCTTTCCCGAGCCCCAGGTACAACCACAATAACACTGACCCATAGGAGCTGTCCACACACTTGTAACTAAGAATTAATCTTTACTGATGACTCTATGGTAAAGGCCTCTTTGCCTCTCTAGGTCACAATGCACCTTCCTTCCTGGCTACCTAGAGGAAGGGGATCACGCCTGAACCAGTCCAAGGCAGTTTCCAGCAAGACAGCATCAGCAGGAGGGTGGGTGTGTGAAGTAGAGAAAGCCTCTATTTATAACACGCTCAGCTCCCTCCTCCTCCCCAGCCTGAGCCTGGGCACTGGTTCCAGTACAAGTGTGAGCTAGTGACCCTGTGGGCCTGCCCCATCAGGGAGAGTGAGGCCAGGAAGCTCAGGACACCACTATCTCCAAGCCCTTTCTGTGGGCCTGGCCAGGTCAGGTGGCAGGATCTAGCAGATCAGGTTCTTTCCAGATGTGTGAGATAGTGTAGTTGTCATGCCAACACTGGAACAGGATTTCCCTCTCCTGCAGAGAGACTGGGGCTCCAGGGCCTTGCATCCTCTCTAGGGCTGGAGTTGCCCACCAAGTTTGGAACTGGAAACCCGAATGGCAATCCTCACTGGGACAATAAGTCTCACGGGACCCTGCACCTTCTAGTAAACATGGCCACGTGGGCCTCTGAGGGGGAGGGGGCTGTATCCAGCAGAGTCAACAGGTACCACAAGGACAGCATATAGAACCTGTCCCTAGAGTACAGAGATGGATGGGCCAGCCCAGCGGTACAGAAGCCTCAGGAGTCCCACACCCACCCTGAGGCAGACGGCCGGCCTTCAACCTGAGCCTTATACCAGCTTTACAGAAAGTCACAGGAAGGCTGAGATGACTGTGCAAGGTCACATGCTGCACAGGTGCAGTTTAACCTGGCAACTGCAGATACAGCCATCCCAGGAAAAAGGACTGACTACTCATCCCATTTCTCAGACTGAGAAACAGAGGCCCAGTGAGGTAAAGCCTCTGCCTCCAAGGTCACAAGCGAAGCATTCACATCCATATCTGACTTCAGCCCTTCACTATGACATCAGTTCGCCTCAGTTTCTCTTTCTGATCCCAAATGTTTAGGACTTATTCCAATATCAGCAATACCAGTCTGGATATAACCCAAAGCGGGCACCCTGCCAGGTCCTAGCCTTCTTGCTATCCTTTAGGCCTGGGAAGTAAAAGGAAACAGGCCTCCTGCAGAACAGAAAGGAAATTACTTCTGGCTTCCGACCTGATTATCCAAGCATGTCAAAGGGACTATGGGGAACCGTACAACCGACCTGCCCATTGTATGGGTATGGAGACTGAGGTCTGCAGAAGGGATTGGGCCGCTTTTTGTATGGCCCTGGGTCTGTCAGGCAGGACTCGCTGGGCTAGGGCAGGGAAGTCGGAACCACCCAGTGATCATTCACCTCCTGAGCTGTGCAGATGCCAGAGCAGTGGGCAAACCTGTCAGTGCAAACAGGCACTGCCGGGCACCCAGGCACCAGAGCCCAGGCCCCAACCCTGAGCCATCAGGGAGCTGCAGATGACCCCGCTGGGAGGTCCTCTGAGCCGCTCAGGGACAGGAGAGCAGGGGCCCCAGCTGTCCCCAGCGCGCACCGCCGCAGCAGCAGGGAGCTCAGGGAGAGCTCCACATCCGGGCTCCGCGAGCGGCGTCGCGCCAGGCCTCACCTGCACCGCCCGAGTGAAGAAGATGCCCGCGTCCGACGCCAGCTTCTTCATGTTGAAGTCCATGGCGCGCCCGCACGCAGGGCAGCCGCGCCGGCACCAGTGCAGCCGGCAGCCCCCACCCCTCCTCGCGCACCCTGCTCCTACCCCGCCCACCTGCTGCCAGCGCCCGCCCTCTGCGCGCGCGCGGAAGCCGGCCAGTCCGGGAGGGGCGGGGCCATGCGGGGCGGGGCGGGGCCAGGTGGGGCGGATCTTTGCTGGAAGCGCTGCTGCCTCCTGCCGGCCACCTGCCACAACAGCCCTCGCTCGTTCTTAAGGACATCTTACTTAATAAAGCAGAATCACACCATAACTGTATACAGTTCATCATCTGGGTAATACTTTGCGCAAATTTTTGACTTTTTAAATATCTAGGATTTAATTGTTTAAAATACTAAATACTCTCTCTAGGCCCCTTCTATAGATCAGGCTGGCCTTCAGCTCTCGCAAACTGACAAAGATCCACCTGCCTGCCTGGCAGTGGTACACTTTAATCTCAGTAGTCTGGAGGCAGATCTCTTGACTCCAAGGCCGGCCTGGTCTATAGAGAGAGTTCCAGGCCAGCCAGGGCTACACAGAGAAACCCTGTCTCAAAAAACGAAACAAAACAACAACAAAAAGATCCACCTGACTAAAGGCATGCACCACCACTTCTGGCCTAAGTTCCTGTTTTCTTGTTACATTTTTTTTTCTGCCGGTTGTATGTTTGTATCTGGGTTTGTGTGTAGATTTATTCATGAGCACTCAAAAACACATGGGGCACAGAGCATATATATATGTGTGTGTGTGTGTGTGTGTGTGTGTGTGTGTGTGTGTGTGTATGTGTGTGTGTGTATATACATATATAATCCACAGAGATAACTACAGGTGTTGGTCTGGCCCAGGATGTTCCAAGGATTCTCTGTTCTCTGCCTCCTTCCTCACTGGCCATAGGCATCTTAGGATCATGCTCCTGAATTATTTTACATGTGTTGGTTTGGCGTGTGAGATCACACACACACACACACACACACACACACACACACACACACACACACACACAACCAGGGCCACAGGAGAATTTATTCAGAAGAGTTACCAGGCAGAGAAGCAGAAGAGACAGATTGCCACATGGCAGTCTCCTTTTAAGGGAAGGGATGGGCACGGACTTACATAACCACGCCTAGGGGTGTGTCCTCTCTATGTTCTGCTGGCACCAAGTTGGCTTTACCACATGGCCACTACCTGCCAGGAATTCTTATCTCACCCAGCACCATGTTGGGCTCACCACGTGGCTTGCCAGGAATCCTTACAACATGGTTTCTTTTCTTGGCTTCTCAAGGTTGTACAGTAAGTTCTGCACCATGAAGCCATCTTCCCAAACCTGTTTTTGCTTCTAAATTTTATGGGGAGGGGGGGCAAAGAAAGCTGTAGACATGTGTGGATGTCAGAGAACAACTTCCTGGAGTCAAATCTCTTCCTCTTTTATAGGGGTTCTGTGGTCTCAAGGCCAAACTCAGAGCAAGCTCCATTACCTGTTGAAAATATCTCTTCAGCCAGCCCTGTTTGTTTGTTAATTTAAACAGTTTATTTATGTTGTATGGGCATTTTGCCTGCATGTGCTATGCACTCTGTGTATGCAGTGCCCAGAGAGGCCAGAAGAGGGACTCGGATCCCTTGGGACTGCAGTTACAGAGGCTTGTGTGCCAGCATGAGTGCTGGAAACAAACCCAGGCCCTCCAGCGCTCTTCACTGCTGAGCCATCCCCCCTGCCCTTCTCTCCTGTTAAGATGTTGTTGGGCTGAGACAGCACAGGCCTTTAATCCCAGTAATTGAGAGGCACAGGTGGCTGATCTTAGAGAATTAGAGGCCAGCCTGGTCCTCAGAGTGAGATCCAGGACTGTTACACAGAAAAACTCCATCTCAGAAAAAAAAAAAAAAATTTATTGTTGTTGTTTTGTTTGTTTGTTTCTGTATATGTGAACTGTTATGCCTGGGTGTAAGAATTTCCATGGGGGTGGGGGCTGGAGAGATGGCTCAGCGGTTAAGAGCACTGACTGATCTTCTGGAGGACCTGAGTTCAATTCCCAGCATCCACATGGTAGCTAACAACTGTCTGTAATTCCAAGATCTGACACCCTTACACAGTTATACATGCAGGCAAAACACCAATTCACATGAAATAAAAGTAAATAAAGAATTTCCATGGAAATCAGGGAGGCTTGACACGTTGTAACATGCATGCGTAAGGATTTTATTGTTACATACAGGTTACATACAGGTTCCAAGGAACCCAGGTTGATAGTGTCTTTCCAGGGCAGCTGAAAGGCTAAAGACCCCGAGGCCCCAACAGGCAGGGGGTTAGGGTGGGGGTGTTTAAAGAAAAACATACATAAACAAGATGTGACACACCTTGGCATTCTAGGATTGGGCAAAGGATTAAGGTAAGGTTGAGTCCTCTAAGGTGAATCCAACTTTTTAATCCATCGGCTGCCGGGACACCAAGGTTTCTCTGAAACTGGGCCCCGCCCTCCAGGTCCTTGCAGCACATGTTTATGAGCATGCATGGAGACCAAAAGAGGGTGTCAGATGTCTTGGAGCTGGAATTAAAAGCAGTTGAGCAGCCTCGTATGGAGCCAAACTGCTGAGACACTCTTCCTGTCAGGTCTTTGTTGTTATCGGTTGCTTGGTTGGTTGGTTGGTTGGTTGGTTAGTTGGTTTTTTGCTTTTGTTTGTTTTGTTTTGTTTTAAGATCTCATGCAGGCCAGGCTAGTCTCAAATCTAATATACTACTGTACCGTCAAAGATGGCTGTGGACTCTCCACCTTCCTGTTGGAATTCCAGGCACGTGTTGCCACTCTCAGCTCAAACTGAATCTGCAGCCGGCAGAGGAACAGGTGGGTGTGCGTTACTCAATGGGATAATGGAATCAAGGTCACTTATCATCACCTCCCTCATCTAATTTTCTGCCTACAATAAAAGCATTCCAGGTCCAACCCATTAGGGTTTTTTTTTTTTTTTTTTTGGTTTTTTAACTTATTTATTTATTGTGTATACAGAAGAGGATACCAGTTGTCATTATAGATGGTTGTGAGCCACCATGTGGTTGCTGGGAATTGAACTCAGGACCTCCAGAAGAACAGTCAGTGCTCTTAACCTCTGAGCCATCTTTCCAGCCCCCGGTTTTTTTTTGTTTTTTTTTTTATTTGCCTTGGTGTTTGCCTGGAACTGGAACTACAGACAGTTGTTAGCTGCCACGTGGGTGCTGGGAATCGAACCCGGGTCCTCTGGAAGAACAGCCGGTGCTCTCAACCACTGAGCCATCTCTCCAGCCCCCTCTTCAGCAGTTTTACAACATGCAAAATCTGATTGGTCATTGTCCCTTTGCAGTGGTTTCCTGTCTCTCCCATGTGCAAAATACTAACAATGGGCATGATCTTGAACCCATTTTTTCCCAGGAGGCAAACGTGTGCCCTGGAGATGCTCCTGCCTCCACTACTTGCCTTGTGACTCAGGAAACGGAACTTGGTATCTGTTTCCATCGGTTCTTCTAATTCAGAGCCTCACCTTTTCCTGCATATATAACTGTGTAAGGTTGTCAGATCTTGGAATTACAGACAGTTGTTAGCTGCCATGTGGATGCTGGGAATCGAACTCAGGTCCTCCGGAAGAATAGTCAGTGCTCCTAACTGCTGAGCCATCTCTCCAGCCCCAGGCTTCACCTTTTCAAAAGTTTATTTTTATTAGGTTTTACTATTTTATGTTCATGGGTGTTTTGCTGAATGGTCTGTGTACCATCTATGCAATGCCTAAAGTGGCCAGAACTGGGTGTCTGATTCTCTGGGACTGGAGTTCCAGACCATTGGCAACTGCCTGATGCAGGTGTTGGGTGTCTGCTGAAAAAGCACCAAGTGCTTTTTACTACGGAGCCATCTCTCCAACCCTCAGAGTCTTTCCCTTCTTTCTTTTCTTTTTTAAAAGTTTATTTATTTATATTTTATGTATGAATGTTCTGCATGTATACTTGCATGCCAGAAGAGGACATCATATCCTATTGTAGGTGTTTGTAAGCCGCTATGTGGGTCCTGGGAATTGAACTCAGGACCTCTGGAAGAGCAGCCAAGGCTCTTAGCCACTGAGCCATCTCTCCAGTCTCTTCTTTTTTCTTATTTTTTGGAGATAGGGTCTCACTCTGTATCTCTGGAAGCTCTGGAACTTGCTTTGTAGACCAAACAGGCCTCATAGAGGTTCACTTGTCTCTGATTTTCCAGTGCTGGGTTAAAAAGTGTGCACCACCAAGCCTGACAAAGGTCGCTCTCTCACTCAGAACTCTCCCATAACTGGTACCTTCCAGCTCTTCATCTGTCTGTGCAGGAGTAAACCTGAGTCACCTGGGCATTGATTTAGGCATCTGGGTGTTATTTGAAAGGCAGGTAGGGCCCAGGCATGTTGAGTTTGGAAAAAAAAAAACAAAAAAAAACCCAAACCTGTAGGAGACTGGTAGTCATTACCTAGTTCAGTGGCTTACTCTGTATGTAGCACTTCTATCAATGCTTTCTCACTACACACCTGTAATCCACATCCCCTAAGCATCTGTGTCCACCATTTGCATAAGAATTTGTTCATTTTCATTATTCATTCACCAGTATCTATCTGTAGCTGGCAGCAGTGACAATTTAGACAGAATCCAGCCTTGTCTTGTAGGAATCATTTTTTTTTTTAAAAAAAAAAACTTTATTTATTTATTTGCCTTGGTGTTTTCCTGGAACTGGAACTACAGACAGTTGTTAGCTGCCATGTGGGTGCTGGGAATCGAACCTGGGTCCTCTGGAAGAGCAGACGGTGCTCTTAACCGCTGAGCCATCTCTCCAGCCCAGGAATCATTTTTTAAAAATATATAATTTATTTGTATTTTATGTACATTGGTGCTTTGCCTACGTATGTTTCTGTGAGGGTGTTGGATCCCCTGGAACAGGAGTTACATACAGACAGTTGTGAGCTGCCATGTGGATGCTGGGAATTGAATCCTCCCACTTCCTCTAGAAGAACAGTCAATGCTCTTAACCACTGAGCCACCCTTAATTTTCTCCAGCCCTTAATTTTCTTCCTTGATACTAGTAAATAGAACTGGAATGTAGCTGGGCAATGTTTCAGGTGCTTGTAATCCTAGCACTTTGGGAGATTGGCGGTAGGTAGGATCAAGAATTCAAGGTTAGGCAGGGAGGTGGTGGAGGTGGTACACACCTTTAATTCCAGCACTTGGGAGGCCGACCTCTGAGTTCAGGGCCAGCTTGGTCTACAGAGCAAATTCAAGTACAGCCAGGACTAAAAATCCCCCCAAAAGAATTCAGTTTCATAGTTGGCCACATAGTGAGTTAAGAGGCCAGCCTGGCATACATGAGACTCTGTCTCAAAACAAAACAAGGTTTTAGGGTTGTAGCTCAGTTTGGTAGAGTGCCTCCCTTCCGTTCATGAAGCCCAAGGTTCCATTTCTAGCACCTATAAAACTGCATGGTGGCAAACACGTGTCACCTCAGACTTGGAACATATAGGCAGGAGGATAAGGAGATTCAAGCGTGTCCTCGGCTACAAAATGAGTTCAAGGCTAGCCTAAACTACATGACACCATAGTCTTAAAACAAATAAATAGGGGTCGTTGGTGGTGGCACACACCTTTGATCCCAGCACTCAGGAGGCAGAGGCAGGCAGACTTCCTGAGTTTGAGGCAACTTGGTCTACAGAGCGAGTTCCTAGACAGTCAGAAAACAGAGGAACCATGTCTTAAAAAAAAAAGTGGTGGTGATAATGTTAGTCTTCAACGCATGGATCCTTTATAAACCCTTGTCTCCAACCCCACAAATAAATAAGATCTGCATAGATGTGTTTATTGTCTGTGCAGCACAGTGCAGTTTGAGAAACAGAGCCTATCCAGGACACCAACGCTCGGGATATAGTGTACAGAACAAGGCAGAGACTGGCAAGGGATGAAGGAGAGTGTTGGGGAAGCCTGGAACCGTGGCATTTGAAAACTGGCTCTCAAGTGCAGAAGGGCCTATTCCCTGAGCATACATACCAAAGACTGCACCAGCAATCTTCCAGAAAGCCCCAAGCAGTCGGTACCTTCGCGACCCTTGTGAGTAGTCCCGCCCCACTGTCTTGTGTCCATTTAATCCTGGTGGCCAATTGGAAGAGAGAAGAGGCCATTTCCACACCGCAACCACACTTAGGAGGCGGGGCGGAGAGCGGGAGAGGCGGGTGGGGGGGTCGACGTGGTCACGTAGCCTGCCCCATTGGCTAAGGGCCACGGCGGCGCGGCGCGATCTGGAGGCGGTCGTTGGTCCCAGCAGTGTATGGCTGCATCGAGGCCACGCCCCTTCCCCCGTCCCCAGTGTCCTGGTTTGGTTGTGTTGCCGCCTGCAAAGGAGACGCTGCCCTTCCGCAGCTATGGGATCCCGGGTGAGTGGCGACGTCCGCTGTGCGGGCGAGCAGCACAACAGGGGTCAGGAGCGAGGCTTGCGGAGCATGGAGCCCGGCCCACGCAGGTGTCCACGATGCAGCTTGTTCTCTAAAGTGTCCTAGGTGGGATGCGTGGGTCCTCTGGATCAGGCGCGCGAGAGGATGCCTGGCTCTGGGAGTGGAACGAGAAGGGAGCTGGGTCAGAGAGGAGACTCCCGAGCCTGGAACGCCGCGGGCATCCAAGTAGGGTCCGCGGGTACTTCCCGACCTGGAGAGAGCAGGTGTGCGGGCTGTGGATGTTCTGGGGAGGTCGAGGCCAGAGAGGAAGGTTCCTGTCCTGGCTCCGCAAAAAGGAGATGCTTAAGCTTGGCATATTGCTGATGTCCACTGTGGGGATGTCCAGTGGTAGGCTGCGTGGGATCCCACTGATATGTCTTGGGATGGGAAAAGCGAGACATGAGGCAGAGGGTGGGTTAAGGCTGCCTGATCTGGGACCATAGTTAAGGCAAGGTAGGGCGAGAAAATGCTCATGCCAGAGGCATTAGTAGGGTTGTTGTGCACAAGAGAGGAGGGCCCGGGATGGAAAGCCGGGATGTCAGGCCTAGCTTGCCATATTGGAGAGCAGACACCCTGCCTGCTCAAGAACGTAGAGGCAGCCGGCTGCCCAGGCAGGGTCAGCATTAGAAGTGAGAGGCAGATAGGATCTAGTGGTATTGAACTTGGACCCTTCTTAAGTGACTTTTCTCTTTAGTCCTACTCACAGAACACTAACTTTACCCCACTACAGACATGACAGGACTCTATCCCCACCTCCACCTGTCTTGGTCACAACAGGCTCACCTCTAATTCCATGTGGCCTTCTCAGAAGTTCAAGGCCCTGAAGTCCTTCAGGTTTGATATGGGCAAGCAGCAGGCAGGAGCTAGGATGCTCTACCACCGCCTTGGGGCCTCATCTCTCAAAGCCTCAGTTTGTATATCCTTACGGTTAAACTATGGTTACCTTGACAGTCCCCAAGAGAACTTCACAGAGAGCCACTGCCCTGGGCTGTTGAAAAGCACAGAGCGGGCTAGCTTCTGGTCATCTGATGTCCTTGGAGGTTTAGGGGAAGGACTGTGAAGAGCATAGCCAACTTCACAATCTCCAGGCAGACTGTCTCTGCCCTTGACAGCGCTGTTATTTCTTTAGCCCACTCAGGCTGCTTGTCACCCTCTGCCCTCTGCTCCACCTCACTCCACCCCCGAGCCTCAGGGCCTGCTTGATAGGGCTGTGTGCCTTCCCACTCACCAAACTCTTCTTTTTTTTTTTTTTTTTTTTTT
>PVIH01015498.1:0-49379 GCA_004025045.1 Sigmodon hispidus | reverse complement strand
GCTGTCGTACCCTGCCCTGCCTGAAAAAAAGGACAGCCGGACAGGTATGGGTTGTATCCAGTTCTCTAGTAGAACGAGGACTCCTTCCCATGCAGTCTCTCAATCCAAACAGGTAGCAACCTCTGTCTTTGCCTGTCTACAGGAAGCCAGCTCCCCTCTTAATATATAAAGAAGGGGGAGATGTAGGGAGCCGGGAGCCTGGTCAAGCAGGCAAGACGGTGCCGGTTTCCGGTACCAAGGCGCGGCCGAGGCGATAAACAACGCATCTGCGCATGTCCCCCGGTAAGTTTCCACTCTGTGAGCCAAGCCCTCTGACCCTGCGTCATCTCAGGCGAGAGTTCACAACCAATCAGAAGGGGAGACGTTAGAGGCGAGGGCTTGACAGTATAAAAGCCGGCTCCTGGCAAGGGGTCGGGGTCTTCTTCCCCTTCTTGGAGAGAATAAACTTGCTGCAGAAGGATCCAAACTGTGTACTGCGTTCTTCTTCGCAGGCAAAGACAGGGCGCGGGACACAAATGCCCTTTGGATATGCACATCTCTCCAGATTAACATCACTAAATGTGTTCTAGTATTTGTCCTTGGAGTCCCACCTCACATACTCCATCTACCTACCACTTCTCTAAGGACCTGGAGAGGTACTCAAGTTTATGAAGAGGGTATCCTCAGACCTCCAGCAGGACAAAACAAACTCTCCATATCCCAGGAGGATGAACTAAAAGGACACTCACACACACACACACACACACACACACACACACACCAGCAGGATGAAACACATAGACACACAAACACACACCAGCAGGATGAGACAAACACACACACATACAAACCCAGCAGAATGAAACACACACACACACACACACACACACACACACACACAATTTGATCTGAAACTTTGGCTGTACTGTCAGTTTTGGAAAAAACTGTTGGATTGGCATTGTACAGATATTAACAGCATATTGGTTTAGAAACATCAAATTTAACTGCTTTCCATATGTGAAAGTAACATACTATTAAGTATGTAAGACCTTATCTGTTGGTTTTGTACATGAGATCACACACACACCACCAGATGTCACACTAGAGTTTATTCAGGGGGAGTTACTGAGTGGGTCTGAGGGAGAGAAGCAGAGAGAAAAGAGAATGGCTTTCACGTGGTATCTCCTTTTAAGAGAATGGGTGGGCACATATTTACAAAGCCACACTGAGTGAGGGGCGTGCCCTCTATTCTGCCAGTGCCATGGGTTTACCACATGGCTGCTACATGCTAGGAATCCTTACATCTCACCCTTATGTTTATTATAAAAGGAAAGCTGGGGGGGGGAATGGATTGGACAGGAACAGGGTCGACAATCTCTTAAGGCTGCTTCAAGCTGTCTTAAGGGCAAAGTTTGTCTTTTCAGAAGATGAGAACTGTATCTTCTGGAGGTCGGTCTGCTGGCTTTGTGGCTCATTTCTTGTAGTCTGGGTGAGTTTAAGGCTTGGGATGATGAATTTTGATTTTCTGGAGCTCAGAAAAAACTACTGAATTAGTGAGAGAACCTTGTGAAGTGACAGATATAGTGAAGGATTTCTGCTATTACAGGGTCTGGAGGTCAGATTAAGAGAAGAGGAAAAAGAGGGAGAGAAAGAAGGTTTGAAGGTTTGAAAGTGAGACATGTATAACCTTAAGTTAGGCTTTGTCTATACTTTAAGTAAACCTTGAGGTAGCTGTTTTGCGTGTCTTCCTTAGGGGACTCCCATGGCTAGTGACTGCACAATAAAGTTTGTGAATCTCTGCTAGGTCTGAGGATGTAAAGAAGTTAAAAATTTCCCATATTTTTTTGCTTACCTGAGGTTCTTCTGGTTCCTTTTCTTTGGTCCTGGGGGTTGGAGGGAATGGTTTGTTTTTTACCTGTACTGGCTCTACAAATGGCTCCTGGTTCCTTTTCTCTAGTCTTTAGGGGGTGGCAGTCAACTGTTTTCTGGTGGTAAGATAGCTTCTGGGTTTTTCCATTCTCCAGAAGCAGTGGCTGGAGGGTTAGCATGCGAGGGAGGGGGAGAAAGAGGTGAAATACCTCCAGGTCTTTTGTTTGCCAGTAGCTTTGGCTCTGAGAAAAAACTGGAATGGAAAACTCAGAGATAAGAAATTTTAGGGAAAGGTGCCTAGTGACAGAAGGATTCTGGGTGTCCACACTTGGGGTCTACCTGGGAGGCTGGAAGAGAGTATGGAGGCTAGAGCTGATAGGTTGAACAGATAGAAGGAGAAGCAAGGGAGAGGCTGGAGTGGTTAGTTGAGTCTGAATTCAGGTGAATGATGTGACTAAAAAGAATAAAATATCCGTTAGCTAAAGAAATCCCTTCCCATTAGGGGTATGGGGCAGGTTGGCAAGACCAAAAATGAATGAATGATATGGATATCTCTGAAAATACAATTAAGTGGCAGTGTCTAAGGCCAGAATAGTTTCCCTCCTACTCCAACAATGGAGAGGCTAGAAAGAGAGGTAGACCCCCAAAACTCCTGTGGAACTGAGTATGTGGCACCAGTGTCCACAAGGAAGAAGGAGATGGATGGCCCTGATACCGTTATGACTACTAGAGATTCCCTCTTTGTGATGACAGTGGTTGGGCCAGGGAAGCCTGGGCAACATCAATCATCCACAATGGCATCCTAGGAGATCAGCCTAAAAGTGGTCCATCTCTCTGCCACTTGGTGCTTGGGAACAGTCACTAAACCAGTGTTTCCTATGGCACCTAGGGCAAAGCCTGGGTAGCCCCTTGAGACCAGACAAGAGCAAGACCAATAGCTGAGCTGGCCATACCTAAAGCACGCCCCAGGAGGTCTAGGTCTGCTTGCCATGGGAGAGCTGGTTGGATAGATTTGGCCAGCAGGAGGTATTTTTCCTGACTATGTGGTAGTATGTCATATATTTAATAAAACTAGTCTGGAATATCAAAGAAGTGATCCACCCACAGTCAATCCAGGAGGGTCACACCTTTAATCCCATCACTTGGTAGGCGGAGATTGCCCTGGATCTCAGTGAGTTCAAGGCATAACAGAGCAGTAGTAACTCACACCTTTACTCCAAGCATGGGGATCCAGAGGATCTCTGTGAGAACAAGGCCAAACAGTCAGGCAATGATGGCACACACCTTTAAACGAAGCATGGGGAAAAACTGACCTATACCTTTAATCCCATCAGATCTGAGTTTGAGGTCATCTTGGTTTACAGACGGGGTTCCAGACTCCCAGGCACACAGTGGTGGTGCCTTTCTTATAACTCTAGAGACAGAGATCTTTCTGTGTTTCTGTGAGTTCAAGGATAACTACCAAATAGTAGTAGCCCACACCTTTAATCTTAACCAGGATGTGATACAGCTGAGTGAAGAAGATATTTAAGGCAGGCTTAGGAAGACAGATGAGGCATTAGAAGTGACCATGAGTGAAGCTGAGGAAGCTGGAAGATAGCTGGGTGAGATTTGACTACGGTGCTTCTCTCTTGGATATTTCAGCCTTTCCCTGATATCTAGCTTTGAGTTTCTTTTATGCAACCAGAGTTCATGCAACAGGCATGTTTTCTCATCTCTCCTGTAATACACCTTAAAAGCCAGCACTAAGACTTCTGCCTGTGGAGTCAGTGGTGCCCTATCAAGAGATCTAAGTTTGGCTCTGATGTTGGGGTTGCTGGTTTCACAAGTGAGAAGAGATACACACTACCAAGGCCACATGAGGGTTTATTTAAGAGAATTCCCAGGTGGGTACAGAAACAAAAGCAGGACAGAAGGAGATAAGAAGAGACCAAAACGTGGTGCCTCTTTTTAAGAGAAGGGGTGTACATGGGTTTACATAGTCATGTTTAGGGGCGTGCCTCCATATGCGAGGTGCATCCCACCGGAGCCATGTTGGCCCAACCACGTGGAGTGCCAGGAATACTTACATCTCACTGTTTTGTTTATTATAAAAAGAAAACCAGGTTTATGTGGGTGGGGCAGGGGGGAAATGATCTGGGACGTCAGATCTCAAGGCTACTTCAAGCTCTTAAGGGTGAAGTTTGTCTTTTCAGGGAATTGTATTTTTGACGATTGGTCTGTTGGATTCTGCAGGTCATTTTCTGCAGTCTGGATTAGCCTAAGCCATGGAATAGTAAACTTTGATTTTCTGGAGCTTGAAAAGAAAATTGAATTAATAAGAGAACTTTGAGAAATAATAATATAGTGAGGGTACTCTGCTAGATCTGGAGATGGAAAAAAGGTTAAAATGGCTTTTGGTTCTTTTCCTTTGGTCCTGGAAAAGGGGTAGGAAATAGTCTGTTTTACCTGTATTGACTCTGAAAATGGCTCTTGGGTTTTGTCTTCACTTTCCAGAAGCATCAGTTGGAGGGTGGAAGTGGGGGAGATAAGCCAAAATATGTTGGAGCCTTCATCTTAGAAGCAGGCTGGAATGGAAAACTCAGAGATGGGGGATTTTAGAGAAATGTTTTATACTTCATGGTCCACTTGGGAGACTAGAAGACTGGAACTGACAGGTTGAAGCTGTAGCGGGAAATCAGGAACTATATATGTGAACGATCGTGTCATAGGACTGGAGACGAGCGGGGTGTGGTTAACTGGAAAGGATTCCGGAAGTAGACCTTCGAGGGAGAGGACCAGGACAGGAAGCCAGCATTCTCGAGAGAGAGAGAGAGTTCCCGACCGGGTGAGCAGTTCGGCCCAGCTGCGCGGGAGTTCGGATGTATGGTGTGGGGATGAGGAATCTTCCTTAGAAAGGCTCCGGCTGGAGAGATGGCTCAGTGGTTAAGAGCACCGGCTGTTCTTCCAGAGGACCCGGGTTCGATTCCCAGCAACCACATGGCAGCTAACAACTATCTGTAGTTCCAGTTCCAGGCAAACACCAACATAAATAAATAAATAATAAATAAATAAAGTTTAGAAAGGCTCTGGCGCGCTGCAACCTTATCCTGTCATCTTCTCTTAAAACCGGCTCTGTTTTGTAAGTGATTTTCACAAAATAAACCCCATTTAAAACATATCTTACGGCAGGTTTTTACCGCGATATAAAGCAGATTAACAAGGTGAATAGAGGCAGCTAGAGCAGTTGGCAGAGTCTGAATTCAGGCAAAATGTGACTAAAAGTTAAAAATCTCTTTTTATCAGGGGTATGGGGCAGGTTTGCTTGACCAAAAATGAGTGAGTGATAGTGAAAACTCTGAAAACATAATTAGGTGGCAGTGTCTGATTAGGCCAAAATTATTTGCTTTTTATCCTGACAATGGAGAGGTTAGAAAGAGAGGTGAGACCCCAAAACCCCTGCCTGTAGTACTGAGTTTATGGCTTTCAGTGTCCATGAGGAGGTGGACCGCCCTGATATTATTATGACTACTCAAGGCTCCCTCTTTGTAATGAGGGTGGTCAGCTTAGAGAAGCCTTGGCAGCACCAATTGCCCACGGCCAGACCTTAGATCAGTTGGGAGTGATTTCTGTGTAATGTCTCCTTGCCACGTGGGGCTGGGGACACTCACTTAGACCAGAATTCTCTTGATGGAGTCCTGGACATGGCCTGAACTAGCCTCTGTGAGGCTAGGCAAGAGCAAGGCAGTAGTTGGCCAGACAGCTTTTGCCAGCGGGCGGTATCTCTCCTGTGATATACTTTAAAAGCCAACTTTTGCCTGTGGAGTCTGCCTGAGGTCTCCTCTCAAGGTCTAAGTTTTAGCTCCAACGTCAGGGTTAAAAAAAAAAAAAAAAAAAAAAAAAAAGGATCATGCACTCATGGATCTAGTATACTGTGAGAGTGCATTTAAATGTGAGGCATTTAAAAACCCGATGAATTTTATCTGCATGAATTTTGCCTGTTTTCAAACTCACCTTTACTCTATAGCTTAATTTTTATTTATCTGAGAACGTTTTGACAGAGGAAACAAGGTGCAAACTTTTATTATCTTATCTATGGAAGTCGCTTTTTATAGAGGGAAAACTAGGTTTGTATGGCCAGAAACAGAAGAACAGAAAGCCAGAAGGGAAAGTTTAGAGTTAAGATATGAAAAAAAAAAAAAAAAGAAAAAAAGAAAATTCTTAAGAACAGAGAGCTAGAAGAACTGTGGTATGAAAAAAGAAAAAGATAGGAGAAACACTTTCTATCTGCCCATGTGCTTGCAAAAGTAAGCTCCATAATGTTGGTGAGCCATTAGGTGGGTATTTTGAGTAATCTAAGGAGCAATTAGGCCATTAGGCGGCTATTTTGAGTAATCTAAGGGGTAATTAGGCCATTTTTTTGTGTAAAAAACAGATAAGCATGGTGGTATCTAGATAAGGCAAAAGGCTAAATGGTTTTTAGGTCTCCACCACATACCCTAAGGGTGAAGATGGAGGTATGCTTTCTGGCTTATTTCCCATTGTCAAGACCTAAGGGGGATAAGGAATTCAGTAAGCCTAGGTGGTCATCTGGCAGACCCATTCCACAGGGAAGCGGGCCCACGCAGAGCTCGTCTGTCAACCATCAGCATGGCCCACTAAGACAATGCCCCAAATTACGCAGATCCCTGAGTTCTCATCAGAACAAAGAGAGAGCTCCAGGAAAATACACCCACTCACAATGGGTAGTGCTGTAAGGATTCCTGGCACTCCACGTAGCTGAGCCTATTGGCTCAGGTGGGATGCACCTTGCACGGAGGCACGCCCCTGAGCATGGCAACATAAACCCTGTTGCACTGTGTTTGGAAGCACCTCCCTGGACCCGTGATGCATACCCGTGCACGCCCCTTCCCTTAAAAGTGGCTGCGAGCGTGTGCTCCGGTCCTTTTCTTCTCTGGCCCCTGACTTCGGTTCTGCTCCTCTGCCTCTTCACCCGCCTGGGACTCCTCTCTTGTGGCCTTGTTAGAGTGTACTTGCTTTTACGCGAAGAACAAATGCAGGCCAGTCAACCACAGTACCGCATGCCTGCGACCTCCGTGGCATCACCGGCAGAAAAAGGCCCACAGAAGATGCTAGTGCAAGTCCCTGCAGGGCAAGTCTGTGGATGGAACATAATACTGGGAAAAGCCAGGAGTGTATGTTTGTTCGGGGAGGGGGGGTGGGGGTGGAGGTGGGGGGTCACTTACCAATCAAATCCGCTGGTGTTCGCAGCAGCTGGGCAGGTAGAAGGTGACCTTGCAGTGAACTTGGGATCAGGTTCTCCTAGCTTATGTGCTCCAGAGAGAGCCTACCCAAGTCGTGACACCAATATTGGTTTCGTGCATGAGATACACACTACCAAGGCCACACAAGGGTTTATTTAAGAGAATTCCTAGGCAGGTACAGAAACAAAAGCAGGACAGAAGGAGATAAGAAAACAGAGACCAAAACATGGTGTCTCTTTTTAAGAGAAGGGGTGTGCATGGGTTTAGCAGTCATGCTTAAGGTGTGCTTCTGTATGCCTCCAGGGAGGTGCTTCTGTACACAGTGCCCCAGGTTTACACAGCCACGCCTGGGCATGCCTCCTGAGATGCACTGGAGCCTTGTTGGCTCAACCACGTGGAGTGCCAGGAATACTTACAGAGGTAGCTCTGGGTAAAATATGGGCCATGAGGAGTTGCCTTCCCGCAGTGCTCTCAGGATCTAAGTTAGTCTACTGTACAAGCTCATTTGTTAGGCATTCCAAAAACTGGGATAGATTCTCCTGTTTATCCTGTATTATCTCTTGCATTTTTTCACAATTGACAGGTTTCAGAGCAGCTCCATGTAGACCTGCCAATAAGCAGGTGACAAAATTCTCTATGGCTAAGGACCCCTGCTTGATATATTGTAATTTCAGTGGGGGTCTACATCTGGAACAGCCTTGACTCCCTTGCTACATTTGTCTGAACCTCATCTGCACGAGTTCTGGCTTGCCCCCAAATTCACCTTCAGGGAGAAGATTACTTGTCAGAATAATTAATATATATATATATATATATATATATATATATATATATCATGAAAAGTGAGACCATAGGATTGAGTGATATACTGGAATTCCTTTATAAAGACGGTAGAGTTAGAACTGTAAGAGCTCAATATTTTTGCTACCTAAGCAAGTTCTGACAGTGGGTATAAACTTTCACTGTCCCATCTATGCCATCTCCCTAAAGAGGGAGAACAGGATCAGGATCCTTAGGAGCACAAGAGTGAGCGACTGTCCCAGAAAGGAGGGGGCTGGAGGAGTTAAAGGTGGATGCTGAGATTTGAAAGGTGGGGGGTCACTAGCAGGATCTATAGGAGCATGAGGTTCTTCAGAGTCTGGTTGTGTGGCTAGGAGCACATGTGTGGGAGAACAGGAAGCCAGGAGAGGTTTAGAATTGAGATATGAAAAGCGATAGGGAAACTCCACCTGCCCGTACACTTGCAAAAGTTAGCTTCCTTAATATATCAGGATCCAGCCAGTCATTAGGCAGCTAGTTTGAGTTATTGTCTAAGGGGTACTTAGGCCATTTCTTTGTGCAATAATGGATAAGCTTGGTGGTGTCTAAATAAGGCATAAGATTAAGCAGCTTGAGAGTCTCAAGAATGCATCCTAGAGGTGAGGATGGAGAGCTATTTTTTCACTGGCTTATTCCTCATTATTGAGACCCAGAAGGGGAGGGATTCCACTGCTGAATCTGGGTTGTCACCCAGCCAAAAAGTTGTCCACCCAGGGGAACGATGTTGGCTACCACTAAGTAACTTGTCAGTTCTTAGGATAGGCATTAGGGTTAGGGTTATCCTGTATTATCTCTCGCATTTTTTGATTTTTGCATTTCACAAACCTGAAACGCTAGCCACCACTAGGGTGGGTGTAAAAACCAATGCTAGCTGTCACTAAGCACTCATCAGTATTGGTTTTGCACATGAGATCACTCTCTCTCTCTCTCTCTCTCTCTCTCTCTCTCTCTCTCTCTCTCTACCAGGGCCACACAAGAGTTTATTCAGGAGAGTTGCCAGGCAAGTACAGGAGCAGAGAAGCAGAAGAGAGAAGAGACAGACTGCAACATGGCATCTCCTTTTAAGAGAAAGGGTGGGCACAGATTTACATAGCCACACCTAGGGGTGTGCCGTCTGTATATGGCATGTTCTGCTGGTGCCATGATGGGTTTACCATGTGGCTGCTACCTGCTAGGAATCCTTAGATTATCTGCATGGGTTTGGTTATAGAGATTAAGAAAGCATTCGCCACACCATACAGACCATCCAGCTTGGGTACTGCTGGCAGGTAGGGTCCTATCATGTGTCCTGGGTTGTGCAGACTAGAAGAGCAGGCAGCTCTATGGTCCACATCATATTGCTTCTTTTCCTTTCTCAGAATTCTGTCTTGTCCCTGATTATGTGGAAGGAAGCTGAAAATTACACAAGACACCTTTCCATATTGTAATCTGAAAACTTTAAAGTTAGAGTTTTATTGTGAGCACAAAGGTCCCTGCAATCACAGATCACTCTAGGGAAACCACAAATGCTAAATACATTCCTGTCTTTTCACAGAAAAATATGTATAACCTGTTTTTCCACTCAGAAGGCTGGGAATGGAGGTAATTGATAATAGCCTGGTGACCTGCGTTGTCTGAAGGCATGGGTAGTTAACAAGCAGGACTAGAGGTGGTTAACATTCTAGGTGATTTTTGCATTATCTATGTGACCAGGGGCTCCCCCCAAACCCCAAAACCATGACTGGAGACATCTAATAGTCTAGGTGACCTTTTCATTATCAGTATAGCCAGGGGGATCCATTAAACTCCCACAACCAGGACCAGAGGTGGCTAACTCCTGAAATGACTATATTATCTGTATGGCCAAGACTACTCTAGATCCTTCCTTAGGCCCTTAAAACATGTAGTCTCTAGAACCCATCTTCTTAGAAGAGTTGCATAAACCCTGAGTTTCAATGTAACTGTTTCCTTGTGCTCAGGGGATTGTATTACACCAGTAAAAAATAATATTTTCTTCTAAATTATATTGTGCTTAAATATGCTGAGCCAACATTTCCTTCTTGCCTCTAGCAGATAAACACTATGCTGGCCCTGGTAGTAGCAAAGTCCCACAGAATATCAATTGATAACTGGAGGGCCATAGGTGAGAATTATGTGGGTGACATTGTAATAGGAAAAAAAGGCATGCATTTACCTGTGATAGGTGACTGTTCCAGGGCATACTGCTGTTCCCAGGAGGCATGGCTTATTTTAAAACAAGACGCTTTCAGCCTGCTGAGACTCTGTAAGGAGTCATTAAAATGACGGCAGATGAGGAGGCAAATAAAAAACACTGTTTGCCTTAGTCCAGATTTACAGGCAACTCTTAATCCAAGGCTGGCTTTGGCACTTCCAGGCAATATTTGGGAGGCAGTTTTCTTCAAGACTTGGATGTGAGTGTTGGTGAGTTGAAGGAGGGTCAAGGATTAAACATGCAATTGAAAAGAAAAGGTCTCAATTGCCATTTTAATGTCCTTTCAACAGACAGAAATAGCTACCAGAAGAAAGTCCAAGTTCACTGGAACAAGACAGAAGACCAGAAAGTAAAAGATTTCATTTGCAGCCAGCAACACTTCTCTGTTGTTAGAAAATAAGAACGACAAACAATTCCAGTTGTAAGCAGGAGGAAGGACAGTCTCCATGCATTGTTGCTGCTCCCTTTACACAGGGTAGAACATTGTATTCTTAGAACAAAATAGGCCAAAGGCCAAGAAATGCTGCTGCTGCTTCTTTCTTCTTCTTCTCCTCCTCCTCCTCCTTCTTCTTCTTCTAAATCATTTATCAGTTATGTATAGAGTATACAGAAGAGGGTACTAGATGCCATCACAGATGGCCATGAGCCACCATGTGGTTACTGGGAACCGAACCCGGGACCTCTGGAAGAACAGTCAGCACTCTCAACCCCTGAGCCATCTCTCCAGCCCAAGAAATGCTTCTTTATGGATGAGTTCAAGGCATGGAAAAGTCCAGAATAGGGGAGCAGTTCAAGGACCATTTGTCCATTTCTACCCTATATGTTCTAGAAGGGAAATTTCTTCTAGAAAGGAAAGGGGCCATCCCGAGGGGACACTATTCTGGTTTTTGACTTATTTTGGTTTTTGTGTGGCTTACACCCTCCTATCCTCAAGACCAGGAGCCATGATTACACTTCAGCCAGGTGCTTCAGGTCCTGTGCTGGTTTTGAGCCAGGCATGAGTTCTTGATCAAGGCTGAGTGAACATGCAAATCATATGGGGGAACTCTGAGGCCCCCTTTCTATCATGTCTGACATGGCAGAGCTCTTACCTTCCCTAAACTGAGCAGGATTAAGTGTGAACTTTGTGCCAATTGGTATAGGAGGTGGGGTAAGGGTTAAGAAAAGAAAAACAAAACTATCACAAATACTTTGGAGGTATTTGCATTTTCAGACACATATTGAATATATTGCATCATCAGCCCAGGCTAGATCAATGACAGCGACAAAGGCTTCCAGTCATTTGCATCACATGGAGATACTGGAGATGAGCTAGAAGAACAAAACAGTTGTGGTGGAAATGTTCTCTGTATGCTGTAAATAAAGTAACTGGTTTGGCCTATGCACAGCACCGTAGAAGTGGCTGGAGAATCAGAGGATAGACAGGTAGAAGGAGGGTGGAATTAGTCAGTCTCCATCCGACCCCTGAAGAAGAATCATGTAAGGAACACAGGTGAGCCACGGGCCGAGCCACGTGGCAGACAGATTAATGGAAATGGGATGAATTAAGATGAAAGAGCTAGCTAGTAATGTGCTTAAGACATGGGCCAAACAGTATGAAGTAATGTAAGTGTCTGATTCATTTCTTTGGGGGACAAAAGCCGCCGCGGGCCAGGGTCCAAACCTCCAGGCCCAAATGGGCCCTGGAAAACTACTACAACCAACAGTACTCAATGAAAAGAAACACAAGGAGCCTTTCCCCGCCCATAGTCCATCTTTTCTTCCATTTGCCACTTAGGAAGGCATTTGTGTTGTGCTCTAGATTTTTGGAGCAGCCCAGTTCTATATAGGAACAGTGATGATTCTTCCATGTAAGGCACTACTAAGTTACATATCTATCTGGTCACTGAGGAGGCAGCTTCAGACAACATAGCCCCACTTTCACGAAGATTCACTTCTGCTGTATATCAGGAATGAATTAAAAAACGATGAGTGTCCAAAGAGAGGCAACATAGTCCAACAGCCCTTGGTAAGGGCCAGCAGTGACATCACAGATGGTACTCTGTAAAATTTCAAGCATTACTGCAGAAGCTTTCTGTTCTGCTTTGTTTTCTAACCCTAGGGAATCCAGGGCTAGACAAATGCTGGTTAGAATTATATCATTCTGATTACATGTTATTTCTGTATTTTAAATTCCCATGGAACAGCTGCCCATTATAGAAATCAAGTGGTCACTAATGGTACTACCTGACAAGCAAAAACTAACACAAGGTGCAATAGACACTAGGATTTAATACCCCATCTCTGCCACACTTCATTAGTGGTCAGGAATACTTTCTATCACATATCAAAGAAAACTATTAAACAGTTTCTTCTGGCAGAACAGAGCTCACATCCTCCTCAAAGCTAAACCCACCAGTAGATGGTGCTGTAACAAAAGTGAGCAAAAGAAGCCAGGCCACTGGTTGGGTCCCTGGCCCCAGAGACTGGCCTAGAGCTCCTCTCCAAAGCCAGGCTAAGTAGACAGGGCAGAGTGCTTGGCTGTCCATATCCTGCGGCATGTGGCTGATCAACAGGAACCAGTGTCCAGGCCCCAGCAAGTCCCAGCCTCACAGGAGCTTCTGTGAAGTTCATGGATCCTCTTTCCCTTCACATTCTTTCCCAGAGGTCTGGACTTCCTCACAGGAAGCAGAGAATACACCCCTGAGAAACTGCCCCCCTTTTAATCTTCACTGAGCACATGTCACAGCTTCAGGGATCTTCAAGTATTCTTAAGTACTTCAATCTCAAACCCCACTTCAGTTTTATAAGCAGCTTTACATACACTATCAGAAGGTATCTTGGTGAACAGAAGTGAATCCATCTTCTTAGCACATAACAGGGAATATTCCTACATAGGAGTGTGGAGACTTACCAGTAGGTCTGTACTTCTTTAGTTCCTTCACACGGCTGCAATGGAAACTTCCCCTTTCTACGTACTATATACCCACATTCTCCACAGTTCTTTACATGTGTTGTGTACATGGTGTCTCAGGGACAGATGGACGGAGATGAAAGCACTGAAGGAACTGGGAACACACAAACACATCTCTATCTTGTTGCTTTCTCCCATATCTTTTTGCTGGTCTTGGTAGGTGGCTGTCTCTGGTGTCATCAAGGAGTCCACAAGGACTCACTGACTCTGTTGACAACCCTCCATAGGCTCTGACCCTTCTGTAAGAGCCACACCGTGGTGTAGGCCTCTTCCACAAATGTGACAAGTAAACTCTGCCCAAAGTGGAGATCTAAGCAGTGATGAACTGGAAAGCTAGTCAGTTCGATAGGAAATGGGGAAAACCAGACACTTGTGTGGCTTCTCTAACCCATAGCCCACATGGCATGATGCTGAGGAAGGGAAGGAAGGGTGAGAGAATGTGGCAGGATCACGGATCCTAAGATGACTCCACTTCCAGTCCAAAGCAGATGGCCTCTGCTACACTTTAGAAATCCAGCTTCTTCAGTGCCAGGTCGAGCACTGTGCTGGAGTGAGCTAACTAACCCTTCTCCTGTGGCCTAGTCAGTGGCCTGGGCTAGTCCAATACTACTCAGGGCAGATCTGAAGGAAACAGATAGAAATGAAACCCACTTGTCTTCCACATACAGCTCTTGATTTGCACAATTACAATAAAAGGTACATTACCTGCTGACATCATCTCCTAGAAGAACTGAAAACCAACTTGGTTCTGTAGGAGTAGATGCTTCCTTTGGGCTCTCCCTTATGCATTCTCCATCTAGTCCATTTTAGTGTCTACACTGCACAATAATAAAAGGAAAAGGATAATACCAGATGTGTAGAACACTGACCAGAAGGTCAATTCTACTACCTTCTCTTCAGCTGAACTTGTTGGACATTGAGGAAACACACAAACCACAATCCACAATGTTTTAGTTAATCTCAACTTTGCATCTATCCTCTCAAATTGCAAGCAGGTATGACAGTCTGTAAGACATGCCTGGGCATTAAGACAAAAGCAGATGGATCCAGTGCTTGTAAATTTCATATTTATTATAACAAAAATTATGACATGTTCATTTGTGCATTCTGCTTCAATATAACTCTGGATGTGTAGATGATCTATGGACTGCTATACAGTCATGCTAATTGTGGCAGTGTAAGGAACATAATAAAAAAGTGTCTGCAGGCTCTTGTCCAGTGACCTCAGAATCACATTATCTACACAGGAACACACTGAGCAAATGGCCCACACTGAAGATGAGCAAGGTGGGGACAGGGCAGAGGAGGCTCTTCAGGGGTAGGAAGTCAGTTATTTAGGCTGTGTCCTTATGCCAAGACTACAAACATTTTAAGCATCTCTATGCAACACTGAGCTATTTACAATAGAAATTTCTCAATCAACTGTTCTCTCAGAGAAAATTAGTGAATGAATCCCAGTGACTTCAGTCACCTGACAGAGTAAAGCAACTCCTAGGAGTTAGTCTCCATATTCTACAAATGTCTATCATTTTCAAGACAAAAAAAAGCCTTTCCCCACAAAGAAACACAATTACAATATTATTAAGTCATTTAGCAATGGCAACTTGCCCTGCCTTCCAAATAAACAAAACAATAAAAAGCAATTTTTAAAAATTACATTATCATTAACTGTTTCTCTATAATATATTAAACCTTTTGTTCTTTGTCTTTACACATTTGATATGTTAGGGAAAAAAGTTAATAAATTCAAATCATATTGGTAAAGTGTCACTAGAAGAAGAGTGGTAATTATTAAAAGTAACCAATACAAAGAGAACATACAGACGAGCTGCAGAGACAGGTGGGGCAGTGTTTGGGAGGAGGGCACAGAATAACACCCCTGGTTTAATGTGAGCCTGGGAGACTCTCAGTCTTTCTGGTTAGTTTATTGTTTAAGACAGTACCCAGACTGGGTCATAGTGGCGTGTCATAACAGTCTGGCAGATGGTCCACCTGGAACTGCCGTTGTGGCTGTGGCTGTGGTGGTGGTGGTGGCTGCTGCTGCTGCTGCTGTTGCTGCTGCTCCTGGTGATGTTTCATGATTTCTTTGACTTCCTCTTCCAGTTCTGGGGGTATGATAAACTGATCATCTGGATCTGGCTGAGCTGGGGCAGCAAAATAGCCTCCTGGTTTTCGAAGAGGTGCATCTGTGGCAACCTCTATCACATTGTGGCTCCTTTCTTGGGGTGCTACAGAGCCATTAGCCCTGCGTCGCCCAATGGTACCCACAGCAGAAAAGTCTGCCTTCCTGGACAAGCCCAACTCGTCCTCATTGGCACTAATGACAATGCCCTCATCACTGGCCTCAGCTGGTGCCTGAAGCACGTGCTGTTGTCTCTCCTTCTCCTTGGCCCGGCTGCAATGGATGTCCACTTCTACCTCCACTCGGCTGCCATTGCTGAAGACACCCTCAATGGGTTCTTCATCATCACTGTCAAGGCCGTTGTCAGAGAAGGCGCTGGAGAAAGTGGCACTGGACAGCTGACGCTGGAAGGAGTTAGACAGGCAGACTGGGTGGAGCATGCAGCGTTGCTCACTGGGGTAGGCGGGGCTGTTCTCATTCAGGACTCCAGATGGGGGCTCATCAGAGGCCGTGGAGCCCACCTCACTGCTCATTTCAGAGGTGGATAGCTCACTGCTGATTTCTGATGCCATGCCACTGCTGGAGGATGGCACACCCAGTCCATCTGAGGGCCGGTCCTTTATCACCATGTTGACAGAGGGTGGAAAAATGCCTGGACTAGGTGGTGGCATGCTTCCTCCAACACTGAGCTCACAGCAGCAGAAGCTGTCTTCAGTGACACTGAGCTGTACTACCACAGCACTGATGCTGTCATGGCAGCCATAGCTCTGGGCCAGGGTACATAGCTTCTTGGCAGCAGCCAGAGCATCTGGCACATTGCGCACGGCCTCCACAGCCTCCTCAATGGACAGGCTGTCCCACAGCCCCTTACTGCCCAGAATGCAAAACTCATCCTGTGGAGTCAGAAGCACAGACTGCACATGGGGGCGAGGCACCACGCTGGGATGGAGGAAGGTGTAGCCCAGGATGCGTGTGGATTCTGTCACTCCATTTACCTTGCCATCCTAGAAGAATTTCCAAAGAGACAGTGAGCACAGAGTATATGTGGCTACTGAGCCTCTCTCTGGGCCACAGGAAGTATTAGGAAGAACTGCTGCAGGGAGGTGTTGGTCATCCCAGGGAAGTGGCCCAATATGGAGTGGTTAAAGTGTAGATCTAAGCTTGTAAGGAGCAGAAGAGCAAAAGGAAGTGTTCTAGCCATTCTTTAACAGGGACATTTATACTAGGTGGCAACACTTACCTCTTCACGACAAACTGATGTCCAGCATCACATGACCTGCATGCTCACTAGTTTCTTTTAAAAACTAGTGAGGTAAGCTATCCAGAGAAACACCTGGGGGCAGTATGGTCCAACCTCATGCCACTGTCACAGCTAGCACATGGAAAGGCAAGGGTCTTGTGTAGCCTGGACATTTGCAGCTGGGTCACAAACCTCATACATTTAGAAAGGCAATGCTAATAGAAGGTCTCATTCTTTTCGTTTTGTTGATGGGAGTCAAGGTTGCTCTGTGTAACCTGGCTGTCCTGAACTCTCTCTTTAGACCAGGTTGGCCTGGAACTCAGAGACGCACCTGCTTTTGCCTCAGAAGTACTGGGATTAAAGGTGTGCCCCACCATCTTCCAGCAGAAGTACCCACCCATTCTTATGATTTCCTTGAACCCAATTTCCAGTGACAAATGTAGAAAGTAAAGAGCCCTCTATGAATTCTGATGAATTCTTTAGACCATTTGTCTGGGTAAAAAAAAGAGGAACTTTAAATCCTCGCTCCATGCAGCAGCCGGGTTCTCTGCTTTCCAGGTTTGAGGGTCTTAGGCTTATAGCCACGTCCATTCATGCTCCTAGTTTTAGCATTTCTTCCCAAAGAAAGTTCAGCAATGACAAATGCAGCTTTTCTGAGTCTCTGGATGAGAAAGCTTCTGTCAGAGAATATCCCGTCCTTCAGCCCTGCCACTTGGCTCCATCTGGGCTCTGCAAGTGTTTGCGTGCTCCTGGGTGCCTTTCCCTACAAACATGACCTCACAGTCATGCTTAAAAGAAGGGGCAGTCTAGGTACTAAGAGGAATAAAACTGCTTTCAAGCAGAGTTAACTCTAGGTGTGGGGTCTGGGAAGAATGCCCTTGCTGCTCTAGCCACCCTTGAGGCTCTCATCAGTGAGAGCATCTTCGAGGTTCAGAAGCAACAAAGTGAAAGTTCTCAGTGGAGCAGACAGACTCAGGAAGAGCAGCAGCACAGAAAGGACCAACATGGCTCACCCATGCAGCAGACACCTTACTCTTCAGTGTTGGTTACACTGCCCCTTGGTTCACTATACTCGTACATTAGTCCGTCTGCTCCCTAACTTGGGTTTATCAGCCACTTTAATCCTCAGTGGCTGGAACAGGCAGGGACTAAGTTCATGCATGGACTCACTACCATGCTCGCTTTCTTGGGTGCTCAGCATTGCCTCCTTCTCTCTTGTAGACACTTGCCTTCACCCCATCAACCCCAAACTATGCATTGTTCTTAAAGTTTGATCACTAAGAGGAGGTTAGATTCTTGTGGGCAGATATGTATCTATGGGTAGTTCCTGGCTAATGGTGGGCAACAAAAATGCTGATGAACTAGTTAAAAAAAACAAACAAACTATAGAAGCTACTTTGGAAGTATCACTAACAATGAATCATGATGCACTGTTATACTAGGTTTAGCTTTTCACCAGCAGTACTATTGTCATTTGGGATCAGATAAGTCTTTGTTGAGGGAAGTGTGCCCATATTATAAGCTATTTAGCCATATACCTAGTTTTTGCTCTCTATGTGGCAATAGTATTCCAGTTTTGATGATCAAAATATATCTCTAGGCCTTGTACTGTGCCTCTTGCCCCCTGAAAACTGTATACTCAACTGGCAAAGAAAACACAGTTATGCTGACACAGACACTACAGTTTATGTGACATAAGGCAGGTGTGTATGGCTCCCACATTACACACGAGAAAACAAAGACTTATGAGGGTTTAAAGGTCATATCCTGCAAGTGGTCAAGCTGAGATACAAAACCAGCAGCATGATTTCAGGACCTAAGCAGTGAGTGCCTCTGGAGATCCACTGGGACAGTGCTCCTGGGGCAACTGACCCACTCTTTATTATCCTTTAATAAACTATAGGGACATTCTATAATAATCTATAAACAGCACCAAGGAATCTACTTTGTAATGCCATGGATCTGGAATTCTAATTTTGAATATCAAAAGCTTCCTCTGAAGACAAACATTTCCTGAGCAGCCTCCAGGGGGTGAGGTGGGACTGCTGCTACCCCTGCTGTCTGAGGAAAACCTGCTCACCTCAGTGATGATGGCCTTATGCTGCTTAATTCTCTTTAGCTCTTCCTCACAGCTCATGACGTAGGATCTGGACAGAGGCAGTGGCTTTCCATTCCGACAGAGAACTGTTTGGCACTTGCCAACATTAGCAGAGGTCAAGGTAAAGGATCCTCCAAGGTCCACAGGGTCATGCTTGATGTGGCACAGGACGGCGGCACCACCAAGTTTCTGCCCAGCAGTTCCCAGTTTCCTGAACCCAAAGAGGAGAATGAACATTCAAATGCCTCAGCACATTCTGTTCATCAAAACAAGACACCAGTGCACAGGGCCAGCTATTAGACTCTATCCTCTCCACCAAAGCCACCAGGTTTCTTAGAATAAAGAAGTCCGTGGAATCCGACACTACACACATTCACATAGAGAGGTATCTGTTCATATGTGGTGGTAGTTGTGGGGGGAAGTATCACCTTTTGTTAAGAGCCACATTGCTAATCCTGACCTGCTGTGTCTAGCTGGCTGCCCTGTATCAGCTATACAGCCCCAGAAATACATTCCAAAACATCAAGAAATACTGCTTCTCTTCCAATCCACTTCTTCTAATCCTCTCTTTTCCTACATAAGTTAGAATATGAACAAACAGGATATCCATGCAGGCACTGCAGGCTAACCATAGCCACCATCCTTCTGAAGGATGCTCACTGCCCCGTTATTGCCCTGTGCAGCTAAGATTTTCTTAATCAGCAGTATTTATTTGATAAAATGTATAGGGACAACATTCTAGTATTAACCACCAAGTGTTTTTGCTTTATCCTTCCATTTGTCTGTTAAGTCATGTACTTAATCAAAAAGAGCAAAGAACTCTGATTACAGGTCCCACTGATGCCATTCCTCCAAGCTTCCTGTAATGAGCCTTGACAATTACAAAAAAACAAAACAAAACACTGCTGCTCTTACCTGATTAGTGCAGGAAAGACTCTGAAGCACTAAGTTAAATACCTGGAAACAGTCTAGCTACACATACTTGACAACCAGGCACAAAGAATAGGCAGTTAAAGAATGACATTCTCATTGTTCCTATACCATTAATTAATAGACAAAAATCACAAAGAAGACCCTGCAAATAGGCCTAGTACACAGATTCCTAAATTATAGCTTCTAGATGCCCACAGCCAGACCTGACTGGTGCACATTTTTAAGGCAGCATTACTTTTAAATATACAAAGACTCCTAAGGAGGGGCTTTTGTAACCAGAGTTGCTAGAGGGTTATTTGGTGTGTGTGTATGTTTGCTCCAGTACATGATATGTGTTGTATGTAGGCAAGTATGTATGCCTGTGTATGTCATATTTTCTGTCTTCTGGGACAGCTGGAGAGTCAGGATCCTGCCTCACAGCTTATTGGGTCTTAGGGTACTTTGCTTCATCTCTATATACTCTGGTTTTACAAGCAAGATATAGAGTAGCAATGCATATCCCACTGGGAAAACTTCAGGGCATGAAAGGTAATTAGAACAATGACTATTTGTTAACTTTTGCCATTGTGCTCAGCTGCTGTCTGCACCCACTAGGAATCTGACAGACAGAGAGTGCACTGGAAGCAAGAGCAACAAGTCTGCCCACTACCACTCTATGTGAGGCAGACTCACCCAGAAGGCTGTTAGGAGCATCAGTCCATAGCAGACACTACCTATCTTGGTTACAAAGCCATCATCTCTGTCAGATTATCCATGGGAAGAAGAAGCAGAGGAAGAGAGGTCATCAATGCTGCTATAACCTGGAAGCACTAGAATACTTATCACCATAAATCTTGTTAGAGCAGGGGTCTGCCGGACACTATTCACAGTGAGGCAATTCCTTTATAATATATAAAGCCTTCAAGGTGATAAACAAATGAAAAATTCTTTAAATGAAGGAGTCCTTACAACATTTGTTCAGTGACCCAAAGTTCTAGTGCAGACGTGACAGGCAGCAGCCTAGGAATCTGTAACACTGGCTTTCCCACAGAGTAAGAGAAAAGAATGTAACACATAAAAAATGGTCTAAAACTAGCCTGAAATTTGAATCACTTGGTTTCAGACAGCAAAAGTATTTCCTACTGGCCAACTAACTGGGATAGAAATGGTCCATTCCTTAGAGAAGTCCATATACCATACAAGGAGGTCTAAAGATCCTGTGGTTTAGGGGAGGCTGGGTGTTATAAATGATAAAAATATGGGATCAACAGAGGCCAGTACTCTGAGAAACTCAAACTGAACCATAGTTGATCCCTTGCCTGAATGCAGCTACGATAGTCAGCCAAAAGGAACAAACTTTTCTAACAAGAGCAAGAAAGTAGACCCATTGATAAAATTATACCCCCAGCACTCAAGACGCTGGGCAGAAGGGTCTAAGTGCAGGGCCATCTGGCTATGCAGTGAGACTATGTCTCAGAATAAATAAATAATAAATAAAACAAGAAGAACCAGACGAGATCCTTTACCTTTGCATTACTATGAACGTATTGACCATGTATTCGTCTTCATTTTTTGTTTTCTGAAGTTCTTCAGCCAAAATGTCACTCATGGTGCACTGGAGAAGGTAGGGCACCTCCACATTCCGGTCTCCATCAAACACACCGTAGAGGGCCTCCCGGTTGTCCCGGAAGTTATTCACAGACAGTGCCGCAACACATAGCCTGTGGAATAAAACACTTTTTGTGAAGAGCCCATTCATTTTTTCTTCCCTATGCCCAACTTAATTCTTCCTCTTTTTCAAAGAAATGCTCTAGTTTTTTTCTTCTTGTCTCCAGAAAGATTTGGGTTAACAGATCCAGTTGGTCTGTATCATTTGATTTCTGGTAGCTTCTCTCATCCTTCTCTTTTGATTTTTATGATGGCTCAGAGGTTAAGAGCACTGACTGTTCTTCCAGAGGTCCTGAGTTCAATTCCCAGCAACCACATGGTGGCTCATAACCATCCATCTTGAGATCTGCTGCCCTCTTCTGGCACACAGAGTGGAGGCAGAATGTTGTATACATAATACATAAAATCTTAAAAAAAAAAATTACACAAGAAAATTTACAGGTGTGAATGTTTTGCCTGTCTGTCTGTTTGTAAACTATGTGTATTATCATTACCTGTGGAGACAGAGGAGGGCAATTAAACTGGAACTACAGTTCATGAGCTACCATACAGGTGCTAGAATTGAACTCTGGTCCTTTGTAACAGCAGCATGTGCTTGCAGTGCATTATGTGTTACATTTTAAATAATTGTCCTGCCTATGGGTTTAATAAAATATAATTGGCCAAAAGGTAGACAGGAAGTGTGGGTGGGGCTACCAGGCCAAGAAAACTCTTGAGTACAGGAAAAAACAGAGACAGATACCAGAGAGCCACCACAGACACAACAAGGAGATGGCAGCAGTCACAGAGGAAAGAAGCTGAAATGCTGCTGTGAGAAAAGGTACTGAGCTGCACAGCTGAACAAGATGGGTTGGGTTCAGATGAAGGAGTTAACAAGTTGTATGCCTGGGCTCTGAATCAATTAGTGCAGATGCCTGTAAGGCTAGAGGCACCAACATCCCTCAAATAGCAGTTGCAGGCAGCCTGAGTGTCATGACATGGGTGCTGGAAGCAAGAGTGGAAATTGAGCCTGAATCATGTGCAAGAGAAATTTATGTGCTCGTAAGGCTGAGCCATCTCTGCAGCTCCAATTTTTTTTAATGACAATGAGAAATGGAGAGTAATAATATCAGAACATAATTCCTACCTACACATACATACAATAAATAGTTATTAAGGCAAAACCCCCACATTAAAACAGAGTGACAAATAAAACATGAGGACATAAAGAATGTGAAATGTTTGAATAAAGAAAAGATCAGCACTGAGTCAGTTGTGCTGCCCCTGCGTATTTCCTAGAGAAGCCCTGAAGCTGAAGGAAGAAGATGACACAGGTTGGTTGTGGAGGACTAAAAGGCAGGACCAAGCAGTTAGGCGCAACCGCATACATATGATTTAAGCACTTGAAAGGCTAAAGTGAGAGAATCCAAAGCTCAAGGCCAGTCTGAGCTACATGGTGAGATCCCCATCAATAAACCCCACAGAACAACAGCTAAGGAAGGCACAGCACAGAAAGAGTGGAAGGAGAGTGGGAGCTTACTGGACGGGAATGAGAGTTCGAAAAGAAGAGAGACAGAAGAACTTTACACATCTATAGCTACAATTTCAAACTTGATGAAAACTATCAACTTATGGATACAAAAAGCTTAACAACCCCCCCAACCAAAGCACAACAAAATCAAATTGCTAAAGACTAGGATGAAGGCAGAAGGCTGAAGTGGGGTCCAAGTCAGGATTGCAACAGACTCCTCGTGCAGAAAAGCAGATGACTACAGAGCAGCACCTTCCAAGTACTAAGTGGAAAGCAGTCTAGACTCCCAAACCAGTGAAAAACTGTTTGGAATAATAGTTTGTACACTGTGAAGATGTGTCACTCAGGATGGTTTAATAAAAAGCTGAACAGCCAATCGCTAGGCAGGATTTTGGGGGCAGAGAAGATACTGGGAAGAAGGCAAAGTAGCCAGGCCAAGTGGAGAGAAACAACATGGGGATGCCAAAGTAAAGGTGGCTGAGCACATAAAAGAACGTACATTAAAGACTTAATGTAAGTTGTCAGAGCTGGTTAGGAACAAGCCTCAACTATGGCCAACCTTTCATAATTAATAACAAGTCTCTGTGCTGTAATCTGGGAGCTAGCAGGAGAGACAGAAAAATCCATTTGCATATGGCACCCAATGACTAGCCACATATATGTAAAACCTAAGAAAACTTAAAGATTCTAAATACACAAGGGAGCCCAACATGGCTTCCTAGGCTCATTCTCTCAGTCTGGCCTCGGTACAGAGACAAGGCTCCTGGCAGGAGCTGCCAGTGCACCTTGAGCTAAGCCTTCTGGTGGGTTTAAGGTTTTGCTCATGCAGTCAGAAGAGGTTACAGATATTACTTTAATTAAAGTAGGTTCAGACAGAAAAAAACTTCAAAAGGTTACAATGTATTTAATAATGAGCATAGGCTTCAGAAAAAAAATAGCTATAGACAGTTGAAAAAATAGTTTGAAAATATTGAACTCTTTAAAGACAGAGTAACGTAATAAAAATTAAGTTACATAAGGATGAAAAATACACGAAGAGTCTAGATCTTGTATGTATCTTGTTAACTTTAAATTTTTTAAATGCTAATGTACAAAAAACAATAGCTGCTGAGAGACACAAGATTATGGAAACTGCTACATTAAACCAATCTACATATTTTAAAAAATGTCTTAACTTTAAAATGGAAGCTGGACAATGTGTTGTGTTGGTAAGAGGTTATGCTTTTGTTTCCACTGGAAGCAAAAAGCTGTGGATTTTCTCCAAGTTAATAGAGATCAGATTTGACCAGGGAAACCTCCTGAGTCAGGTTCCTTGACATAGGAACACCTCTAAGATGAGACAGGATAAATCTATATGCCATCTTTTCATATGACATGGATAGAGATTTATATTACAGTTTAATCATATAGTTCTAACAGACTTATAAAGTTGACAGATGCCTTTTACCTGCTCAAACATAAAACAAAAAGTCATCTTTAACTGACTTGTGCAACTCCATACTTATGTTAATACAGAGATGTATGTTACCTTTGAAAGTTTTTTATGTGTATTCAGAGTAAAGGAAACAGACACCAATAAAAACTGGTGGCCCAGGTGATTCAGCCTCTCAAGAGTGCTTCTGTTGTAGTTTCCTCAGAGTTCTGCATCCAGAACAACTAAAAGGCTGCTGATTGAGATGGTCCAGACTCACAGAGTACTCCAGCCAAAACTTCAGATAAGCTTTACACTTTCCCATTGCACTGAACAACAAATAATACAGCTACCTCTCCCAGGTCTTAATGATTATCGTAATTTTCTCCAGGTCTCCTAAAGATGCTAGTGCTCCCAGACAACAAGAAGCAGTCTAGAGAACACAATGTCCACATTCTCAAGAGGTGGGGTGGGTAGTTTTAGGTTATTTGATGAGTTATAGATGCCTGTTATCATTTGTAGGTGTTAGTTACAAACTAACTAACATGGTCAGAAAAAAAAAAAAACTAAACAAAGAAGCTAAATTTAAAGATCTCTTTCTGAAGGGAAAAAAGAGGATATAGTATAAAATGATGAAGGGATGAAAAGGCGAACTGCTGAGTCTACTTCTGAACAACCACTAGTCTCAAATATTTTACATTGGTATGAACTTTGGTATACTGATACAAATTTAAAGTTATTTTTGTTATACTATATATATTTCTATTCTTGTTTAAAATACTGTACCTATACACCTCATTTAAAAATGTAATATAAAACTTGAGTCCTTAAAAGCTATTTAAGAGCATTTCCACCCTTGATAAGCCATGCTTATGATTATTATCCTCTGTATAGTTATTGTTAACTCTTTGGCATTTTTAAATTCTTTTTACTGTTTTTTTTTTGATAAATACAAAATAAAGAAGGAAAAAAAAGTAATTTATTAGGTTTGGGGCAAGGTCTCAAGAATATTCTATGTATTTTTCAACTAATTTGAAAAGCCACATTACTAATCAAATTCTTACAAATGCTTGATTCTGGTTTTAGTCCATTTTAATCACATTTGTTCTTGATTGTCAAACTCTGAACAATTTTAATTATAATATCTTTACCCTTGCCTAATATGTACAAGGCCTTGTGTTTGATCCCAGTACCACAAAAAATAAACTATTATAGCTTTAAAGTAAAAAAAAAAGCTATTTAAGATAATAAAGAAATATAGATTAATAGTCATCTATAACAATCAAATTTATAGTCACATTAAGTATGCTTTCAAGGCCACACAAAGACATATTTTAGATAGATAGGTGATCTTCAAAAACTTTAAAGACTTAAAAAATATGGAATTTAAAATTGTTTAATAACAGGAGGCTTTTCATGACAGTGAAACATCTGTTCCTGGAAGCATCAATTTACTTCCAAAAAGGATAATGGGCTCTGCAGAGCCTCCATATGTAATTTACTTTCTTTATGGCAAAAGCTAGCCATTTGGGCAAGAAATCGCTCTAGCCTTGATTGCTAACAGTATGCTGTCCAAATACTATGCTGCCGAACTTTGTCAAGACAGGATAGGACAGTCCTTTAAAAATTTCTGCTTTACAGAAAAGTCTATCAGATATTATAGGCCTGTATGCCTAAGATGAATGCCCTATCATTGCAGAAAAATTTTGGGTAAATGTCCAGGCAGCCAGGTATCTCTGTCATTCTGGAAGTGGTTTGCACTGTACTTCCTGTTTACTCAGGTAACATTATACTCATCTGCAGTCTTTGATGAAGTTGAAGACTAGGTAGTTATAGCTTTTCTTAGTTGTGATAAAGGGTAAATTAGGTGCAGAACTTTAGACTCACCAAGATAGGATAAATAATGAAGTATTTTCTCCCAACTTTCAAAATAAAAATGGACTTCACATTGTGAATATTATTATCTTGCCTGATAATTATTCTTATTATATATAGTTTTACTGTGTTAGAGTTAAAACCTTTTCTTTTTATTCAGACAAAAAGAGGAAATGTTGTAGAATAATCTTTTTGTACATTGTAAAGATGAGTCTTTTCCAAGGCATCTTCTTATTGGTTTAATAAAAAGCTAGATGTCTAATAGCTAGGCAAAAGGTATAGGTGGGACAGCCAGACACACAGAGGGAGCAAGACACACAGGAGGAGAGGTAAATGCCATTGAGTCACACGGCAACACATAGGTAAATAGATGGGTTAATTTAAGTTTTAAGAGCTAGTGGAACAAGCCTAAACTATCAGGTGAGCCTTCATAATTAATAAAAGTCTCCATGTGATTTGGGAGCTGACTGATAGAACAAAAAATTCTGATTACAAAAAAACAGCTTGGAAAAGTTATGGTTGATGACACTTCAGATGCGCAAAAGGACTTCCTACTTAAAGACTTCACTCTAAGAAATACAAAAGGAGATCTAATCTGTATAAAAACAATGAAGTACACCACAAATAACAAGTGAAAAAAGTCATGTTTTACTGCCACAATGGGAGCGTGGTACCTACTGCATGAAGACAAGAAATGCTGTTCACATACACAATAAATAAATGATGGTTTACTCCCCTACCACCTTACATCTGGCTCAAAATGTCCAGAGTATTGATGTTGAGAAAAAAACACTACTGTAGAAAGCAGAACACTAAGCCAAAAATACTAACAGTGTATTTTGGAATTTTATAACAAATGAGGAAGTAAAACACAAGGCAACAATAGTACAAAGGTAGAGGCAGAGATTGAGATGTTCCTAAGGTTCCCTGTGAAGTGATATAAAATTGGACGCAAACTGCAAAAAGTAGAAAATTACACTATAAAGCCTAAGCAGCATGCACATACATACATACATACATACATACATACATACATACATGCACACACAACCTAAGCAACCCCCCCACATACACTTACCCTAGGCAACTCATACATATACATACACAAACCCTAAGCAACTCATACACACACTCTAAGCAGCACACACACACACACACACACACACACATATCATAAGCAACACACATATGTTCATGCATGCATGTATACAACAAATGAAACAAGAAAGATAAGATTAAAAATGAGGCAAAAAATATTTAAGCCAAAAGAATTAAGAGAAAGAAAAACTAAGATTTTTTTTTTAAAAAAAACAAGAAATAAAAAATAATTTGAAATTTAAACTTAACATATTTTCATTAGTTACAAATAAAAAACCGAAAAACTACCCACCAATAAACCAGGGAAATCAAACTAGATTTTAAAAAAAGCAAGATGTGACTAAGAAGAGCCTATAAAAAGAGCATTTTAAATTTACAAAGAGGCAAATAGGTTAGAAGTAAAAACATATCTGGGTGGTGGTAGTGCTGCCTTAAATGCCAGCACTCAGGAGGCAGAATCACAAGAAGCATGCATGTGCAAGGGAAAGACTTGTTTAATAAAAACTTTAAGACACTGAAAAATAAATTTGAAGATTATTTCAGGAGACAGAAAGATCTTACATGCTCATGGATGAGTAGGATTAATATTTTCAAAATGATCATCCTTTCAAAGGCAGCCTATAGATTTAATGTATTCCCCATCAAATTTCCAACACAATTATTCACAGAAATTTAAAAGAAAAATTTCAGCCCCATATAGAAACTCAAGAATCTCAGGATAGCTAAAACAATCTTGACTAATGAAGAATGACTAGAAGTATCACTATCCCAGATTTCAGTTGCACTACACAACTATAGTAACAAAACCTGCATGGTATTTACATAAAAACAGACACATTGATCAATGGAATTAACTGAAGACCCAGATGAAAGTTCATGCACTTGTGAACACCAGAGTTTTGTTTTGTTTTTGTGTTTGTCTTTTTGATAAGCCCAAAGTAGAGAATAGACAGCATCTTCAAGAAATGGTGTTGGCCAAACTGGATGACTGCATGTAAAAAAATAAAAATAGGCCCATATTTATCATCCTTCACAAAACTCAACACCAAACTGATCAAGGACCGCAACATAATGTTAAATACCCTGAATCTGGCAGAAGGCAACTAGAGAACAGTCTTGAACTCATTAGCACAGGAAAAGATTTCCTAAATAGAAAACAGATAGTAGACAGTAAGAATAATTACCAAATTCTACACAGCAAATAAATTGGCAGGCGACAAAATGGGAAAAGATCTTTACTAATTATACATCCAATAGGGGTTAATATCTAAATATTAACTAAAAGAATTGGGCATCAAGAAAACAAAAACAATAAAAAATTGGGCACAGAGCTAAGCAGAGAGTTCTCAAAAGAGGAAACAAAAATGATTGAGAAATGCTAAAAGAAATGTTCAACATTCTTAGTCATGCAAATTAAAACTACTTTGAGATTTCATCTTATACCAGTCAGAATGGCCAAGATCAGTAAGACAAATGACAGCCCACGTTGGGAGTGATGCAGGGAAAGGCGAACACTTTCTTGATGATGGGGGAATGCAAACTTGTAGAGTCACTATGGAAAGCAGTGTGATGGTTCCTCAAGAATCTACCTCAAATCCAATACATTTGAAAATGAGATAAAATTGACATATTCCTTGTAGGGTTGGTGAAAATCTTTTCCCATTCTGTAGGCTGCCGTTTTGTCCTATTGACAGTGTCCTTGGCTTTACAGAAGCTTCTCAGCTTCAGGAGATCCCAAGATATATAAAGAACTCAAGAATCTAGAGCCCAAAACCTTGAATAACCCAATCAAAAAATGGAGTACAGATCTAAAAAGGAAATTCTCAGCAGAAGAGTTACAAATGGCTGAAAGGCACCTGAAAAAGTGCTCTTCATCTTTAGCCATTAGAGAAATGCAAATCTAAACAACTTTGAGATACCACCTGACACCTGTTAGATTGGCTAAGATAAAAGGCACAGATGACAGCCTATGCAGGAGAGGATGCGGAGCAAGGGGAACACTCCTCCATTGTTGGTGGGAGTGTAAGCTTGTGCAGCCACTTTGGAATGCAGTATGGCAGTTTTTCAGAAAACTGAGAATCAATCTCCCCAAGGACCCAGCAATACCACTTCTGGGTGTATACCCTAAAGATGCACATTTACACTCCAAAGGTATTAGCTCAACTATGTTCATAGCAGCATTATTTGTAATAGTAAGAACCTGGAAACAAACTAGATGCCATTCAACTGAAGAATGGATTAACAAACTGTGGTATATCTACACAGCAGTAAGAAAAAAATGATATCCTAAAATTTGCAGGCAAATGGATGGATTTGGAGAATATCCTCCTGAGCGAGGTATCACAAACTCAGAAAGATAAGCAGGGGATGTACTCACTCATTAGTGGACTCTAAACAAACAAACAAACAAACAACCAAGAAAAAAGCAAAGCATGCCTAAGCTGCAAACCCAAACACTGAACAGCTTGGGATCAGAAACACCTTGGACTGGCTCCTTGGATCCCACTCCCCCGAGAAGAACACCTGACTCAGTCTTGAGGTTGTGGGGAGAAAACTGGATCTGCCAGGAGTGGAGACTGAACTAAGCAATATTGGGACAGTGGGACCTTGGGACTGCCTGCTCCCTGCCCAGGGAGGGGATGGGGAGTTGTGAAGAAGAAAATATGACGTGATGTGGCGGGAGGGGGAAGGGACTTTGAATAAGGATATACAAGGATAGAAAGTGTGACTTCTTTGTTCATAATAATAATAATAAAAAAACCAAAGGGTAGCATGTTTAAAATATATTTCTGTTCTTACTATTGTCCCACTACCTATAAAGAATAAAAGAAAATAATTTTAAAAAAATTGACATATCCTTTGAAATGTATAAATTAATAAGTTCATTTAAGAGGAGATGCTAAAGAAAACATCTCAAATACTATGAAGAAAGGAGATGTTTGGTTCAAAACTAAAGAAAATTCCAACCCCAGTGGGTGGAATTCCTCAAAACATTTAAAGAGGATCTAAAATCTATACAAACCTCAAAAACTCTCCAGCTTATTCTATGAGACCAGCATCACTGTGGCATTAAAACAAAAGCACTGATATGAGAAAATGCAGATAGGTATTCATTGTAGGACACAGACATCCTTAACACCTTACCAGCAACCCAAATTCCACAGCATATAGAAAGAATTAATGTATCAAAACCATGTAGAATTTATGACAACGTACAAAGCCAACCTAACATTTTAAAAATAGTTGAAGCATTAAGACTGCAAACCGCTTTTGGAGATGATTGGAGTTTACTGGCCACCAAAGACAACTGGTGGCTCAGAGTCCTTTAGAAATCTAGCTCCACAGGGGTATGACGACTCTGGACTTGGCACCTACACTCAGTGCACACAGCCACCACAGACAGACACACACAGTGAGCAGGGTGACACACACCTTTAAACTCAGAACCTTGGAGATAAGAGTAAACAAGACCAGTGTGATCTACAGGCCAGCCAGAACTATGGAGTGAGATTATTGTTGTTATTTTAGACAATATAATAAATAAAAATAACAATAAATGAAGTTCACCATATCAGACTCAAAATTGAAAAAATATGATAATCTCTTTTATATTCAACAAAAACCTTTGACAAAACATGGTATCTACCTATTCAAAAAACAAAATTACCACCCACTCACCCACTCCCAACTGACTTTGTGTCAGCAAAAATTCAGGCATAAATAGGGTCAACTGTCTCAAGCTCCAAGAGACTGAGAGCGACTGGCAGTGGATGATTGCTGGGGAGGGCGCATCACTCCTTTTTGAGGGTGTGGCACTAGCAGGTTCATAACTGGATTTAATAGCTTATAAATAAAAACAAGTAACAACAGACAGGCAGTCGGGGAGGTATTATGAGAGATGTGGAGAGCTGAAGGGGAAAATAGAGAGTAGTCATGATCATACTCCACTTCATACATGTACGACCTTCTCAAAAATAAATAACAAGTTTGACAGTTCAGCAGCTGGGAGCACTTGCTGTCCTTGCACTGGACTTGAGTTCAGTTTTCCACACTCACATGGTGACTCAGTCATTGGTAACTGTGCATCCAGGGGATCTGATAGCCTATTCTGACCTCCACAGTCAACATGGATATGGTTCGCAAACATGCATGCAGGCAAGACATTCATACACATAAAATAATAGATCTAACAAAGAAAGGGGAAAAAAACTAGAAATAAAAGAATTCTCTTAAACTGCATAAAGGGTTATTTTTATTTTATTTTTGCCAACTTGACATAAGGTTGGATTATCTATGAAAAGGGAACCTCAACTGAGAAAATTCTTCCATCAGATTGCAGGCAAGTCTGTGAGACATTTTCGTGGTTAATGACGGATGTGAGAGGTCCCAGATTACAGTGGGTGGTACTCCTGGACAGGAGGTCCTTTGTAACAAATCCTCTCTGCCCCAAGTTGTTTTCAGCCATGGTGTTTTATCACAACAACAGAAAGCAAGTAAAAACAGTATTTAAAAATACTTTAAAAACTCAAAATAGTTCCTGTAAAATCAGAAATAAGATAGGTTTCTTCCATTGAAATTCAGAATAGGGCTTCAAGTCTAGTTACAGCAGTAAGTAAGACAAGACAAAGAGACAGAATAGCACAAACAGGAAGGGGACGGATGGTGTCAAACCACTCCTTTACTTATAGACAATCTGACACACCCCACAAGAAAACTCAGAACTGCAAAGGGTAGCAAGGCAAGACACAAAATCAGCATCTGTTCTGTATATCAAAAAAGATTCCTGAGATGCTAAAATAAATACAAATAGTTCATAATAGCTTTAGAAAAAAATAAATAAACAAGCAGACAAAAATAAAACACATAGGAATATACCCATAAAAAAGTGAAACAAACTGTACGGTCAACATTTTAAGACACTGAAGAGAGTGATAAATACTACAAGATGGAAACACTATTCACACTCAGGGATTACAGAATTTAGTTTCATGTAATCCCCATCAACATTCCAGGCATTCTTTACAGAACTTGAAAAAAAAAACAATCCTAAGACTCATATAACCAGTATTAATCCAATTCTGAACAAATGAACAATGCTGGGTTTCAAATTATAATACCCAACTAACTATTGTAGAATAAACAGCAAGGTCTCCGACCAAAAACAAACATACAAATGAAAGGAACAGAATAGCGGATTATTGTGCAACTACAGCCACAAGATACATATGTATATATTCTTTAAATAAAAATACCACTGAGTTCATTTTGCACTGACCAACCATTCCTGGGTCGTGGAGTCTACGTTGAAGTGTGATTAATATACCCAGTCTGACTCCACTGGAGAAAATGAATTTTTCCTTGGAAAGTGGGTATCAACTGCAGACAGCTTCTTGGTAAGGGTGGGAGCCTGAGTCGACTTCCCCCTCTCAGTGCTGGGACCTCATCTGATTTGAACCTCTGCAGGCCCATGTGCACTCCCACAGTCTCTATGGTCACAAGATTTTTGCCCAAGAGGATGAAAGCATACACTGGTAGAATAAAATGGTCATCTTCAGCAAATGATGTCAGATAAAAAACAGTACATCCAAATGTTGAGAAATGAAACTAAATCTCTATCTTTCCCATGTACAAAAAACAAATTAAAATCTTATCAAAGACTTTAATATAAGTCTTGAAACTCTGAAATAAAGTTCAGTGTTATAATCATTCTTAAATTCTATTCTCCTCCATTGGGTAGAGTGATACAGCTTTTTTTTTTTAAGTACAGTGTCACTCAGATTCCTTTTTTGGTGAAACTTCCCATGTTTTCTGAGAATGGCCAAAACTACAGTGCAGCTGCCTGCTTGGGTTTCCCTGAGGATCTGCACCAACATGAGAAGAAAGCAACTCTATACACAGAGACAAGGAGAGAAAAAACAGAGATCCACTGAGATTTCCCCCTGCTTCTGAGGTAGCAGACAGCCAGTTAGTTTCTTGCTGAAATGACCAGTTCATTTATAAGAGAATAATACTAAAAACGTATTACCTCCCCAATTGAAAAAAAACCAAAAACCAAAAAAATCAAAACAATATCCCCTCACACATGTGATCAGTCCTGGCAATATCCAAGTGTCACAAACCTGGAAATCCAGTACGGATGCCTGTGCTGAGGATGAGGGTTGCTATTTGCCTTCTGTTTCTTGATCTAGCTGACAGCCTGCAAGTATGTTCACTCTAAGACAGCTTACAGGCCATCACATTTGCCATTTACACACTTTTCTCAACCTTAAGTTAAAAAAATATGCAGGAAAACCAGATGTAATTGTTCCTTGCTTGACTCACATACATAAATAGAGAGTAAGTGTCCTGTAATTAGAAGCAACCTCACCCTGGAATTCCTAAGACTGCTCCTTTGGTCTAACATGTAAACAGGGCACATGCCCTGAAGAATATGCCAACTTCTACGTACAATGGTAGCACTGAGTAAGAACAGGCAGAGCCCAGGCAGAATGGAGGCTGCACAGGTAGTCAGCACATAGCCTCCCTACAGGTAACAAGGAAGGAGAGTCTGTGCCTTTCCTATGCCCAGAAAAGGGCTTGGTATGGTAGCACAACCCCACTTTTGCTTTCCATGAAGAACTTTCAGAAAGTCTGTGGTTCTCAGTGTGGACATTTTAGAATCACCTGGATTCTTAAAAAATTTCTGATTAAGTGGGTTTAGGGTGGTGATTGTGTGTGTGTGTGGTGTGTAGTGTATGTGTGTGTGAGGGTGTGTGTGTATGTGAGAGGTATCTGTGTGTATGGATGTGTGCATGTTGGTTTTGCAGCTCCCCTGTCTCCAGCTTCTGAGTTTGAGGATTGCAGGCCTGGATGAGAATGCTGTCGTCTTATCTGACTGCTTCTAAGTACACTCAGGATTTAATGAACTTATTACTGGATCATTTTCCATTTTCTATTCACTTACTGTTCTCAACAATGTTCTTATACCTTAGCCAAAGAAATTAAGATTATTCTTAGTTTGTAGGGTTCTTTGCTCTCCTAATCACCAACACTTCCTCAAACAGTGTGTGATGAGTTTGACTTCACTCTCAGAAAATCCACATTTGTAGTGAAGACAGGGGGTGATTCCCATGAACTCCTTACCACTTACTGGTGGCAGGAAAGGCAGATGCTAGGACAGGGAATCAAGAGTCAAGGCTACCAAGCTAGTGCAGACAGGAGCATATCCAGTCAGCAGTGTAAGTGCTCTTCAATACAGACAATTAGCTACTTCTCTCTTGACAAACAGACTTCCCACAAAGAAAAGGAGCAGAGATACATTTCAATATTTAGGCCTTTCCCAAACACTGGAGCCTTACATAGAATAATCTGTCAGTCACATAGTATCCTAGCAACATCCCTTACAAAAGGAGAGCATGTGATGGCAAGCAGGTACTCAGTCTGGTGAAACGCACATGAAAAAGCTCCACATAGAAAGGATGTGTGTGACCAGGTCTCCTACCCGAGAACGGGAGCAGACAAAGGCTTTTTTCATTCAGTTTCTTCCCACATACTTGTTTTTTACTCCTGATGCCTCAGTGTAACCATGGCTCCACACTGCTGGGGCTCCGGATGCATCCCCTGCTGAAGGCTGGTCAATCTTGAAGCAGCGGATGTTACTAAGGAGAGAAAAGGCAGCAGAAATCATGAGGAACAAGAGGAGTGTGACTGTCACTTTTAGTTGAGAAATACAAACTGCTGAGCACTCCCCTCTCACTGCCTCTGCTGCTCCACTGTGAATGACATGGTTATCAGCATGAAGGCCCTGCTCCTCCAATGCGAACAAGGCACAGACGGGATGAGGACAAGTTTCCATGGAGACCATAAGGCAGCACTCAGAGACTGGCAGACTGCTTCATGTCTGCTCTTCCCATAGCCTTGGCCTGGGTAAGGACTTGTATAAGCTTGAGAACTCAACTTGACCTCTAGCATCTATGGAGACAGTTGTAAGCCCTGGTCATTCACACAGTCCCAGACTGTCTCAAGAAACAAAGTGGATGGCTCTTGAGGCATGAAGCTGAGCTCTGGCTTCCATGTGCACCAAACTTAAAAACAAAACAAAACTTGTATTAAGTTATAATTCTTACTCCATGAACATCCATGTTTGAAAAGAACAAATACCACAGGTAGGTGATAATTAGAGAATTCTGGAGCATTCATCTTCAAACCCAATTTCTGTCCATATTATCCATTCAAATAGTCAACAACCACTATTGAGGACTTGCCACTTCCTAGATCTTCCTATTTCTTCCTTACATTTCGAAACCATCTACACTGATACTAATACCATGCATTAGACATGTAAAATTACATCAGTAAGTTACTAGTTCACTACGTGTTCTCAGATGTGAGATTTATTCCCTCTCAGCTATTATAGAGTCAGTAGGACTGAAACAGAGACAAGACATAAAAAGGAGTAGATGCCCTATTTCTAAAGCGGCCTGGTAGACAGCACTGAGTGAGTGAATCCACAGGAGGAGCCCTAAGAACAAGTGGATACTATGTTGGCAAAGAGAAGCCTGCTCACGGCATTTCTCAACTGGTCGCCTCACAGTATTTAAACAAAAGAAACAGTAAAGCTTAACTCTTTTTGTCAAAACCCCAGGATTTTAAATATCAGAATACTCTTCCTAAGAACCCGTTAAAATACAACTAGTGTTCACTCTGGTTGTAGAAATACATGATTGAAGTTTCTCTGGAATTAATACGTTTGGTTAAAGAAAAAATTCTCAGAGCTGGAGAAGTGGCTCTGTGGGTCAGGGGGTTTGCTGTTTAGGAATAAGGACCCAAGTCTGGATCCCAGCACGCATAAAAGATGCCAGGTATGGCTGGGAGCACCTGTAACCTCTGTGCTGGGTTGGGAAAAGGATAGACAGGAGGATTGCTGTGGCTTGCTGGCTGCCAGCCTAACTTCAGGTTCAGAGGGTGGCAGAGGTCATCTAAGTGCATGTTCAGGTATGCGAACACATGCCCCCTTCCAACACACATGTAAGAGTATATACTCTCAATTACTAGCTATTCACTTTCTCAACTGGAAAGCATAGATGGTATTAATATAAAATTAATTCTTAATTTCATAGTAGGCTATTAAGTCCCTTTTCAACTGTTTTAATCTTATCAATAAAAGAGAGATAATTGTGGAATATTCCTTTACACTGTGTGACTATATGCCACTGTAACTAGCTTAATAAAGAAGATGACTTGCCAACAGGTTAGCACAATATGTTTAGCCGGAGAACCAAACCAAGAATGCTGGGAGGAAGAAGGGTCAGGAGCTGCGAGCAGGCATGCAGAGAGAAGCAATATGGGCATGGCATACTGAGAGAAGGTATCAAGCACATAACAGAGGGTAGATAAAAATGTGGGTTAACTGAAAATTGAAGAGTTAGCTAGTAACAAACCTAAGCTACTAGCCGAGCAACTACATATAATTAAGATTAAGCTTCTGTGTGGTTACTTGGGAGCAGCTTACAGGACAGAAACTTCCTTCAACAGGCAACAGTGACTATGCTGCTATGTGCTCTCTCTCCATAGATGATAACACCTATATTCTATCTATTGCTAACACCAATAATGCTATCATGTTCCTATCCTTATCTACTGCATACCTGTGCCACCTTCCTGATTTTAAAGACAGCTGATGGTCCATTTCCAAAGACTGATAATCTTTATAGGCCAAATAACTTTCACAAAAATAATTCCATTTTCCAATCATTACAGGAAAAAAAAAATCAATGTCTCCACTTTGTTGAACAACCCCTTGTAATGAAGCATTCACCACTCTAGCCTAACTAGGTGACTCAACTGTCCAGAAAAGACAGCAGCGTGGACTCTCCAACATCTTGCCATGTGGAAGGCTGAGCTCACAAGTTGGGCCCACAGAAGAGCTCCTATATACACTGACTCTAGCTCCTGTAGCACAAGCCCATCTATCCCTATCCACAGTAATGTGTGGAAAGGCTCCAGTTATTAAAAGGACAGTCTCTGTGATACTAACCAGAAGGTACCATTTTCAGTATTATGATTCATCCTTACAAATTATTCTTTAACTCTGAAAGCACAATGCCTTCACCACAGGAGGTCAGTCACTCCAGTAGCATATGCTCACTGCAGAGACTTTAACAGATTTTATTTATGCAATTGTAACTATGGGATCACTTACTACCTGTCTATATGTTATATACCACCTACCTGTCAATGTATGTTATATAGCACGATATATATCTATCATGCATCTATCATTTATGGTGGTACAGCCCATTTTTCTAATTATGTTATGAATATTTTCAAGTTATTTTATATTCATTCCAAATATAACTGGAAATACCCTGGTGAAGAGTTGACTTCTGCGGGATAGGGTCAGTTTTCTTTGAGGGTGTGGTAGGCTGACCACATCCTAGTGTAAGGCCCCACACCTGGGAGTATATATGTGGGGTCACTTAAACCCCACAAACTTCAGGAATGGGAAGTAGGAGTGTGTTTGGAAGGAAGGGGATATGTGTTAGAGGTTGACAATAAAGAAGAAAAAAGAAAATAAAACCAATTTCTAGTATTCACACCTCTCATATAAAGAATGTTTTCAAGAGTTACAGAAGGAGTCAGTCATTTTTAAGGTCAGGTGCTTTTGCAGAGCCAATATTAAATATTTGAATATTTGTTTTATTACTGATATACTAATAAGCTTGAACATCTTTCTATGTATGTGTGTACTTCTGTTTTTAAAATAGTATTGCTCTTGGCTCATTTCTATTTGAATGAGAACTTTTAAAACCGGATTTGATTTTTAATTCTGTGCATGTGTTCATGTAGTATGTGCAGGTATCTATGCTTAGGTCATAAGCAATCACTGGATCCCCTGGTGCTGGAATCCTCTGCAAGAACAACATACACTCCTGACCACTGAACTACCTCTTTAGCCCAAAATGGGAATCTTTCTTTCTTGCTTATAAGAGTAATTTTTGCTAACAATATCAATGTTTTAAACCAATTTTTCTAGTATTTCTTCCCATTTGTCATCTGTATTTTAGAATTACTTTTAGTAATTGTGGTAATTGATAAAAACATGCATAACACTTATATGTGTGGGTGTATATACTAGTTTACACATACTGATTTCTTTTATTGAGACTTTCTCAATCTTTTCTGACAAAAATAATTTATAGTTTACAAATACATTAAAATCATTATATTTTACATATTTAACTCTTTAATCCCCCTGGAATTTATTTGATACAATTTTTCCCTAAATAGCTAGTCCATGTAAGGAGAAATCTTGGCACAATTCTTTTCTATCTCTTTGAAACAAGCCCTCTCACTCTGTAGCTCAGGCAGTTCTGTAGATCATTGTGTAGGCTCTGCTGACCTGGACTCATGGCAATCCTTCTACCTCATTGTCCAAGTGCTGGATTACAGGTGTGAGTTATCATGCCTAGCACTGATCAGATTATTTAAAATAAAGCTTTCATGTGATAAACTCCTAGCTCTTAAGTGTCTTAGAGATAATGCCAGCCATTCCTGTCAACTTATAGGATATGAAGAAACTGAAGTCTGAAGACTGGGACTCTGTTTAAGCAGCCCTCTTCAGTTATGGACACATTAACTTTTCTATTAAGTATTTAAAAGGCCAGCAAGTGAGCATTACTTAGACCAGATGGGATCTGATCAGGAAGCTACTCAAGCTGGTATTTAAGTTTCAATTTGTGCTTTCCAAAAGGATTACTCATGGTCCATTCCAAAAACACTTATCTTTTCAGTTTTTTCCTAATATATAGCAGATAACTTCCAATAAAAACATCCAGTAGTGTGTAAGAATATGTATCAAAAACAATGACTATGCTGGACCACTGTTCAAGAATGTTATTTATATAAGCAAGAGCTGAGAAGTATAAGAGAGAAAGCACAGACTACTCACATAATCCTATGTCTTAAAGGAGAATACTCTTAATATTTGTTACCTGTCCTTTGAGGTATGTTTCAGGTGTGTGCAGGTACACACAAACACAATGCACACTAATCTGCTAAACGTAAAATGATGTGTGTGCAACTTTTTTGGTAAGTATTCTTTAGTCTAATACTATATCGTAGAGACCCAACTGATTATAACTACAGCCTGATGTATAAATCGTTGTAAAGTATTTGTGAAGCACAATTTAATTATATTAACTATGTGGAGTTTTGTGATGAACTCAGTGGCATTTTCAACTGGTTATACTTTATTGACATCTTCCATTAACTCTCTCAAAAAGAAAGAAAACTTTAGCAGGATCTAACTGTAACTATTCCCCATTTCAAGTTTTTCTTTTTTATTTAAAAAAAAAAAATCCAGATTTTTTAGTTTGTAAAAATTTCATTCCCATCACCTACCTCTTTCAAAATCTTTCAGTGACATTTGCATTAGGTATAACAATCATGTTACCAATCTTGGATAATATCCTTTTGTGTACTGTCTAGCCGTGTATATGGCTAAGTCACAAGAATCTTCCTGTTTCAAGTGTTATCAAGTTGTAAATCCCACTGCTAGTGAACACTTGAGGGGCCAGAGTGTTTTGTAAATACTTACTTCAGTAGCTCCAGGCTTTTGTGGTCCAGGGCAAGTCGAGGGTTTCCAGTCAGGTCTAGCTCTTGCAATTTAGGCGGTAGGTTTTCTGGTAACGAGATTTCACTTAGCTCATTACAGCTCAGATCTACACACTGATGGAACAAGGGAAACAAGAAAGGTAATCTGGAGAGGCTTTAGATGAGAACTGGTCAATACAAAAAGGGTTGCCTGCTACTCTGACACACCATTTAAGGACTTGGCTACATAAATTCTCTTCACTTTCTTTGACTCTACCATTAATCTTTTCTATTAAAGTCTAGCTCTGCATTTAGACAAAAAAAAAAAAAATTGAAAAAAAAAATTGAAAAAAAAAAAATTGAAAAAGCCTTAAGGATTGGCCCTTTTCCCATGGCTTATAGCTATGCCTGCTTGGGCCTTCAGGGCTCTACTTCCAATAAACATGAACCCAAAGGCCTTCTCAATGCAAAACAAAAGAAGAGGAAGACACAGAACTTTAAAAAACAAAACCAAATCTGAACATTAAAAAAAACAAACAAACAAAAAACCCAAAAAACCAATTTGAAAATGAGGTATAGGACTAAACAGAGTTTTCAAAAGATGAAGTGGAAATGGCTAAGAAAACCTTAAAGAAATATTTAACATTCTTATCCGTGAGGGAAATGCAACCAAAACTAATTTGGGATCTTACACCAGTGAGAATGGCCAAGTGAAAACAAATGACAGCTCATGGAGGAAGGGTATGGGGAAAGGATAACGTTACTCACTGCCGGAAGTTCACATAGTATAGTAACCACTATACACCAGTGTGGCAGTTCCTCAGGAGGCTGGGAACAGATCTACCTCAAGATTAGCTACACCATTCTTAGACATATATCCAAAGGACTCTACACCCTATTACAGAGATACTTGCTCATTTATGTTTATTTCTGCTATATTCATAATAGCCTAGATACCTATCAACTGATAAAAGACAATGAAAATGTAGTATATTTGCACACTGGGAATTTATTCAGCTGTTAAGAAAAAGAGAATTATGAAAATTTAGGTAAATGAATGGAGCTAGAAAAAGTCACCCTGAGGGAAGTAACCCAGACCCAATAAGGCAAATGTTATATGTGGATGTTAGCTTTTAAGCTTTAGATGTGTGTGTTTCAATCCAAATAACTACAGAGGTTAGGTACCTAATAAGGGACTAGTGGAGAGAAAGGAATCTTCGGGAAGGTGAAATCACAGTATGTGTTATAAAAAAGAAGAAGGACAAACAGAATAGGAGAGTGAAGTGAAGGCAGGAGACGGAAAGAAGGGCAGAGAAGGGAATGTGGGCAGGGAGAACTAACAGCAGAGCCCATTTGAAAACTATATGGGAACCTGTAACTGTGGAAGCTTTCTAAAATATATACAAATACAAAATGAATATAAAGGGAGTCACCCAATAATAGAGGAGACAATTCTGCAACCAAACATCTTATGCCACCAAGTAAAACCTCCAGTAACAGGAATTGGCTACATCTTTTTGAGTCCATTGGCCAAAGGTGCCTACAGAGCCCTGAAATATCATAGGCTATTGATTACTTTCAGTAACTTGATAGGAAGTCCCTACTTCTGAAGAAAACACTATGTCATCAAACACAAAGAAGCTAGAAGCTTCACTCCTACCAACTAGTGTTCATGGTACCAGAGGGCACTCTGAACGATGTCATCATTGTCACCCAGCTATAAACCCTGTGATCTACAACAGAACTGGCTTGTATATATACAGGTGGTCAATTGGGAGCAGCTAACCAGTTTTTGATTGAATTTAAGGCTCACTCCGAGAGATGGAACCCATACCTAAAACTACTAAACTGTCCAAAACCTGAAACTAGATAGGCAATCAACCTATAAGAAAATCTATAACTATTATTTCACTAAAAGAATGCAGTAAGAAGATAACTCCTGATGACATATCCAGTCAGAGTTAGCCACAGAGGTCAGGCAGTGGTGACCTATGCCTTTAATCCTAGTACTCAGGAAGCAGAGACAGAGATTCAGTTGATCTCTGTGAGTTCAAGAACAAACAGAACCAGGTGGTAGCACACACCTTTAATTCCAGCACCTGGGATCCCATGCCTCTGCTCCTGATACTTGGTAAATACCCACATGTTTAATCCTAGCACTAGAAAGTTTGAATCAAGAAGTGATGTGGCTGGGCAGAGAAAATTAATAAGGTGGGAGAAGACAGAGTTCGCCCCTTCCATTTGTCTTATGGTTTGCTTCCCCTATTCAGTCTGAGGATCATGGATACAGTATCCACCCCTTGCAGCCTGAGGAATTGGCTAGGTGAGAAGTGGCTGTGGCTTTTTCCTCTGTCTCTCTGATCTTTTAGCATTTGTCTCAATATATGGCTCTGAGTGTTTATTATAAGACCAAAGTAGAATTTGTGCAACAATATCCTATATATCATATGTGTATACCTATAGCAGTGTCTGACTAAACTCACATCAGAGAAGCTTTTTCTTGTTGCAGATGGGAATTAACCATGGAGATCCACAATTGGACAAGGTGCAGAGAGTGAGAGACTTTGGAGCACTCAGCTCTAAAGAGGACAGATGTCTTTATCGAATCCTTCACCTCAGGGCTCAGAGAGCTACACTAGACAGTAGGTGGAAAGACTGTAAAAACAGACTGGGCAGATGACTTCAAGAAAACTGTCAGACCAAACACATATAAACTGATGAGACTGTGGCATCAGGCACAAGACCTGTGCAGGTTGAAACTGGATGGGATCCCAGTACTGAGAGGGGGAAGTGGACATCAGGTCGCACTACCTGCCAAAAAGCTGCTTACAAGTGATACCCATCGTCAAAGGAAAATCAACTTTCTCTCATGGAGTGTCCTTGGGTATATTAAGCACACTCCAGGGCAGGTCATATGCTCAGAGGTAGTTTCCTACAGAAAACAAATTCAAAGGTAGGTTTGCTTTGTTGTGACATGTTTTGTTTTACTGTTCTTTTGCCTGTTTTGATTTATGTTTGCTAGGTTTTTCATTTATTTATTTGTTGGCTTTTTATTTCTTACTGTTTTTTGTTTCTTTTTATTTTTATGTTTGAAAGAGAATGAGAAAGAAAAAAGCTAGCAAGGTAGGGAGGTTAGAAAGATCTGACAGGAGCTAGAGGAGGGCAGTGTCAAAGTATATTAAAAATTCGTCCATTGAACCCACACCAGACATGGAGGAAATGATTTATACCAACACAGAAGACAAGCCTGCACTGTGACTGATTTAGGGAGTGATGAGGAACTGGCCAGGGCAGGAAGCAGATGAGCAGACAACCCTCCTGACATCCTGTACCTCTTGACTTACATGTGATTACAAATAGCCTGGATTCTGAAATCACCACAGGAATGCTTGTCAGTTTGAGTCAGAATCAAGGTCTAGATTGATGGTTCTCAATTCCCATGGGCGTCGGAGGATCTAGGCACAGGGGTCACCTAAGACCCTCAGAAATAGTGGGTATTTATAATTCATAACAGTAGGAAAATTATACTTATGAAGTAGCAACAAAATAATTTTATGGTTGGGGTCACCACATGAGGAACTGTATTAAAGGGTCACAGCATTGGGAAGGTCGAGAACTACTAGTCTAGATTATAGGGATTTTACTGAAAGAAACCTTGGAGAAAAACAATGCCTTAAAGGAGAAGGATAAGTGACCAGAAGTAAGCTATTGTATGACTGAACCATTTGAGCCTACATTTTACTGTAAGCACAGAAGCCAAAGTAGAAAACTACTTTTCTATATAAAATTGCACTTGGATTTAATTAGTCAAATGTAATTAATATTTTAACTCAATCTGCAGATATCCTTCCTTTAAACTGACATGTACTGATTTTTTTTTCAAATAAATTTTGGATTTAGTTATAAGAATTCATAACATGATACATATTTATTTTCTCAAAGTTCATATGCTCCCAAACAACATTCAATTCTTCTTAATACTAGATTTCCTAAAGTATGAAATTGATTTCAAAATTTGAATTGAAGAAAACGCATCCTGTAATAACAGATCAATTTCCTTGTGTCAATACTTTTTAAAATTGGCTGAAGGTCTGTTACAATGTTACTGGGTGCCTGGTACATGCTTCTCTAGGCTTCTGTTTTACTATAGAGAAGAACCAATATTTTCATAGAAGAAAAGCAAAATGATAAAACACAAAATGAGCACATGATTTTGACTGAGAAGACTTAAACAGAAATTTTGATCACACCCCAAACTGTCTCCCACATTCTTCAGAGTAGAACACTGCCCTTCACCTGTAGGCAAAGAAGGTATGAAGGAAATCATCTCATGGCTGATTTAAGGATCATTCACACTGCACCTTTATACAAGGGCATCTGTAAGCAAGTGCTAAATATGAACAAGAAGCTAGCACTGGCCACGTTCTTATCTGTTCTCTAAGATGAGACACAGTCTTGAATTCAGAAGCACCTGGAGAAACTAGAGTTTAAAAACATATGGAAACATAGCCAGCCAGAGCGCCCCAGCTTTCTGTGAGTGAGAGCTGTGCAGCCCAAGCTCCCCGCTGGTCTGTTCCTGGGGAGGCAGAACAAACTGACTTTAGTAGCTATCTCTCCTGCTTGCTGCTTCTTCCCCTGAGCCCTTTGCGGTGCTCTGCCTCAAACGAGAACTGACATCAGATTCCCTAGCTTTCAGAACAACATTTTCTAAATGACTGTTGCTGAATCTGATTTCAGGCCTCAGATGCTGGTTCCTGGTTCTTGTTGCTATACATACATTATATATAGAAGCTGCCCAACTACTCTACCCACCTGCACCCTGACCAAGCTGCTTTCCATCACCTTATTTTCTAAAGAACAAATCCTTTCATTCTGCCTATTTAAGCCACCCTTCTCCCCACATTTTGAAGATTTTTTAACAACTAAGCACATGCACTTTCACTGAACACTAGTGACAAGAATGCCAGGTAGGCCAGCAAGGCTACAAGCAAGCTGAGCTAGGCTGAACCACAGTGATGACTCTGAGGTCATATTCCTCACTTGCGGATTAAGAGGGAAGTCTATTTTCAGCTTCTTATAGCCACTGAGTAAAAAGAATTTATAGTCTCTCGCTTGGGGATGAGCTATAGCATGTTCAGAGAGCATACAACACACATAAGAATAACTTCTAAAGAGTATATAAGAAGCTTCACTAAAGAGTCAAGAAGAACAAACCCTGAGATCTGATACACAGGATCAGCTGATACGTGCTGAAATCCCACATACAAGTGGACCCACCAAGTTTCCATTGCTGAAAACCCATTTCACTTGCTTAAAATAAATTTCCACAAAAATTACAGAAAGTCACTACATTACTACCATGGCCTCTGTGCACTTCAGTGGCTCCAAAGTGAAGAACCAAGTACCAGCTCCATAGTCACCTTGGTTTCTGGGACGTGTCAGCCACTAATGGTCTAGGCATGGATCCAGGCCCAGCCAGGCCAAATCTTGCTTACATTGGGATGTGGGTCATGTTTTTCTCACTAGATGACTGAAAACTAACTGGCTGGCTATACAGGGAGTTAAAGACCAGCCTGGGACACTTGAGACTATGTCTTTAAAACAAAGAGAAGGAGAAGAGGGAGAAGGAGGAGGAAGAGGAGGAGGAGAAGAAGGAGGAGGAGAAGAAGAAAAAGAAAAAGAAGACCCTAATGGTATCAAGAAAGTTGTGAAAAGACACTTGCCTTTAAAGTCTGGAAGTTATGGCCACTGAAAAAACTAGCTGAATAAAACAAAATCTTACTCTTTCAACTTGTTCTGTTAAGTTTTATAACTGCAATGAATTATGACACATTGAAACTACCATTGTTCTTTATTTTTAAGAAAAAAAGGAATAAAATTTGGTATATTAAAATCAATAATAAAACTATTCTTTCTGTACCCAATGAGTCCATAGACTGTGCACTGGGAGATGGGTCAGTGGGTAGAAGTACTTTCCCTGCAGGCTTGACATCTGACTCTTGTCTCTACAGCCCATGTAATGTAGAAGACAGCAAACTCCAGAAAGTTGTCCTCTAGGCTCCAGTATGTTATGGTGTGTAGCACAAGCCCACACACATATATCACACACTATAATGTCAACATATCAAGTTTTAAAATACACTATAAGGCTTATTTTGCAGTGAAGATTTTACAGTTTTATATCATTTGGAACAAGGAATTTTCTTTTGGAAATTTGAAATTCGTAAATATAGCGTATGTTTGTGTGTATATGTGTATAAAAAAAACTCTAAAATACCCACTTATACTTACAAAACAAAATAACTATTTTCTTCAATAGCAATTTGGGTACATAAAGAGCACTCGCTACCTCCTAAAAAGACAGTAATTACTGTATGTGTCTGTAATGGAGGAGCTAGGTATAGAAAATGCAGCAGCATATGACAACGAATCAAAGGCGCTAACAGCACCAGAAGCAAATGTTGAAAAGGGGGTTCAGGCTGCAGAGATGGCTCAGCAGCTAAGCGCACTGGCTGCTCTTGCGGAGGAGCAGGGTTTAGTGCCCAGCATCCACATGGCAGCTCACAACCCTCATGCACAGAGATCCAGCGCCCTCTTCTGGCATACACAGGTTTGAATGGAATGCGCTTAATGGTTAGTTAAGAAACAATACTCATAACCAGAAAAAAATTAGAATTTTAAAGGAGAGATACAAAGTATATTACAAAGAAAATAGCAGGAAAAAAAAGGAACTTCACAGAAACAGAAAGCACTGATTCCAAAATCCAGAAATCCAAGGGGAGGGGGACTAGAATAGGGTTAGTTTTCATTCAGTCATATTTTGTAAAATATAGTGAAACCCTGGGAATTTTAAATGACTTTCTAATCCTTCCTCCTCTCACTTTACAGGGCTGAGTCACCATGGTCAGTATCAACTGCCACTTTTTACGGGATCTAGAGTTATCAGTGAGCTGGGCCTCTAGGTAAGCCCGTGCAGATTCTCTTGATAAATTAAGTGATGTGGAAACTCCCATCTTACTTGAAGGCAGGACCACCTAAACCTCATGAACAGAGAAATGAGCTAAGCACAGCCATGCATCATCTCTCCCTGTGCAGATGTGGGTGGAATGTGAGCAGCCAGCAGCTCCAAGCCCTGCTGCTCTGCCTTCCCCATGATGGACTTATCTTCAACTATAAGGTAAAAGCAATACTTCTTCCATGGAGCTACATTTTTCAGCAACTAAAAATAACTAAGGTATAAGTAATGAAAGTTAGGACTTTGAACAATGTATCTATTTTCACTTTAAACAGAATATTTAAAAAGCAAGCACAGAAACAAACAATGGTACAGCAAAAGAGGAAGATTTACACCTAAGGGTTGCACTGTATTAAGCCAGGCTTAGAGACTAAGAGAGACAAGGTTAGTGTGGAGTCTCTGGTCCGGCATGTCACCCTGCACGGTGTACAAGAAAGCCACCACAGCATAACTCCTACACGTTTGGAAAGCCAACTCATGGCTGACTCAGAGTTTGGAGTCCATGATCACCCACAAACCTTGACTTCTGGGAGCTGCATAACTTCAGGAAAGACTTCAATGCAATTGGAGTGGGCAATCACTGTGTGCATGCGCCTACAATTCATGATTGTTGTTGGAATGGCTTTCAGTTTATTACCACTGATATCAATTTCTTCAAGTTCCTCCAGTTTTGCCATTTTACTAAAAGAAATGAATGAGAGAATTATTAATTAACTATAAGACAGTTTAAATAGACACAATGAGAAAAAAACTATGACTTTCAAGATTCACTTATAACAATCATATTTTATAAACATTGTTTTTCTCTTGCTTTTGTTCCTCTTACAGAACAAAAACTTAAGCTCAGCTCTTAAACCAACAAGAAAAATGGAGGTTCTTTTCCTCTTAAAATTCCAGTGAAAATCCTACTTAAATTTAAAAAGAAACATTAATTACTGTTAACTGCTTTGAGCTTAGGTTTTGAGTATGACTTTTTGTGTTGAGATGAATACTCAAGAGGATGCAGAGAATACTACAAAGCTCCTATTAGGTATGCTTCTGTCCTCAGACGCAGCACCCAAACTTGTCTGGCAGCATTGACGATTACAGAATGCCGGGGCAGGGTAGGCCAAAGCAATACAATTCTTCTCTCCTCCTGGAGAGCTTTAACTCAAGATGGCCGCGAAGGGAACTGCTTTCATGTCTACATCTATGCAGATGCGTTGTCTCAATCTTACTTAAGTAACGTGTTTTAATGTAATTTAAATATTTATGTAAAATATTTTTATTTTTCATACATCTGTAATTTTAATAATTAAACTAAGTAACTAGGGGACAATATAAGAACTAGCATTCCATGCTTTCTCATGTCCTCAGTCTGGAGGACAGAAAAAGTTCTCCACCATGACAGGATCCATTTTCTAGCCTGGTGATAAGTGACCAAGGACTGTGAGAATCCTTATGAATTTATAGTTCCTAGTGTTTTCTCTACTCATGATTCTGCTTGTTAAAAAAAAAAAAAAAAAAAAAAGCATCATAAAACACTTTCCGTGTAAACCCTCAAATGTTGAAGATTCATTCACTCACTCTTGTCTTGATATAAACATATGCCTCAGATATAAAAATAACAGTTTTCTTATGAAATAATATCTTTGATATCATAAAACATATCCTCCAGGCTGTACAATTATACTACAAATAACAATATAGAGTATAAAGCAATTAATTTATGATAGCCAGAATTCACATTGTTTTAATATGTTGTCCCTTACATTTGAAAAGAAATCAATGGGTAATGAGGCATAAAAAAATGATCAAAAGGTATGGAAATTAGGCCGAAGGAAGAAAAAAGTTTTCATTTTCCAACAATGGAAGAAAATGGCTCTGCAATGGCCTGTTTGCTGGAATATGCTAATAACCATCTGGTTAGTGGTCTACTCTAATGGAGGCAGAAACTTGCTATGGGAGATACTATGTATTACAACCCTATGGGCAGGAAATCATAGCAAGCTTAATTTTTACCAAGTACAGATGCATCTTTTGTATACATCAGGTTGGTGATTGACACCTGCTGGCATGGGTAAATGAAGGCATAGTCAATGATCACTTTTCCTAAAGAACTTACATAGATACCATCAAAAATCAGGGATGCCCCTTTCAGCACACTACCATGACTGTGCCCACCCACGAAGCATTATCTCTGCATTCCCCTGTAAAGTATGAATGCATAAAATAACAGCTGAACCATCAACATCAAATGAGAGGGTAATGGGAATGAAAACCACATTGCCAAAACCAAAGCAATGTCTGAAGTCAACACAGACATGGATCTCCTTACTTCTGCAAAAGCTTCAGCAGATTGGGAAGTAGCCCTGGGCAGCAGAAGGAATGTTATTTTGATCTAGTGCCTATATTGATGTGCGTTCACCAGCAGAACAGCAGAAAGTTAGTGTTGGCTCCTCTGATGTATACGTGTGTGTTATATGTCCTAACTAGTAAGGAAGATGTCAGGGAAATGGAAATAGAATAAATCCTCTTGGCAAGATCAGTGTATAGAGTTCTGCAAGTCAGACAGTATGCCACTGCTCCTCCAAACACAGAGATTAAAACAATTGGACCTTCCGGGACCCAGAGCTGGCTGCAGAATCCCAGCGCTCTCTGGGGCAGGGGCAGGTGGACGCTGTCCCTGACCACTTCCACGGCTCCTGCTGAGGGAAACCCCGCCACAACCTCGAACTGAGAAAAGCAACTGCTGGGGTCTCCGAGGGGCGGATTCGGACCCCGCCCAGAGGTCAGGAGGGGG
>PVIH01015497.1:0-49392 GCA_004025045.1 Sigmodon hispidus | reverse complement strand
CAAATGTACTGGTGTTATTGATAAGCTAAAGTGGGCTTTGTGGGAAGTTGTTTTGGAGATAAGGGAGTATAAATATTCTTCTCTTTGTAATGTTGCTTTGTGTTTGCCACTGAACATTTATATAAAATGAAAATACTGTAAACTCAGTAAGTGGTACAGCTAAATGTTAGAGATCATGTTAATGGAGATTTAGAAACTAAATTTACAATGCTGAAGCCACCATTATCCATCAAAGACATCTGCACAGTAGCTGGGGCACTAGAATATGAATCCCTAGGTGCAAGTATGAATGCCCAGTTTTGATATTTTCACCTTTGGGATGAATCTATATGAAGTAAGTCATCAAAAGAATATAAATTTGTTTGAATTCATTTCTATTTTTAATATCCAGCCTGTTTGGTATCATGGATACTTATTAGGAATTATAATCTAGAAAACTACAATTAATAGTGCAAAAAATAAGATCCTTTTCTCTGCAAGAGAGAAGCATCAGGAAGTACCTACCACTGAGTGTGGTGGAGCACACCTCTAGTCTCAGTACGCAGGAGGGAGAGGCAGACAGACCTCTGTGAGTTTGAAGCCAGCCTGATCTATACAGTTAGACCCTATCTCAAAAACAAAACAAAACAAAACAAAACAAAACAAAACAAAACAAAACAAAACAAAACAAAACAACAACAACGAGAAACAACCCAAAAGAAGAGAAGAGGAAAAAGAAGCCGCAACTCCAGTGAGGGAGACTTACTGTTGCATTGAGAGACAGCAACATACTTAGGGCTCTTCATCATTTCCACGCCTATGTTGGACCTTCAAAAAACAAAATGACAAATTAGCCTGCCATCTGTGACAGAGTAATACGAGTTGACTGCTTGTAAGGGAAGCAAGGGTCCATTTTAAACGGCTGATAACATGACTAGAAACTATTATTTAAAAAGTCTCTGAGGTGTTATAAATGAAGTAGGATTTGGATAAGATTTTGCAGTGTATTACTTTTCCATATTTGGTGTTTTCTTTTACTTCCACCAATCATTTGTGTTCAAAAGCTTAAGGAGAAGAGATTCTAAACTTGACTTTGAGAACTACTAAGAGAGGAGTAGGTGAGAAACCAGCATTTTATTTTGTTAAAAATAAAGGAAAAAGAAATTATGTGTGTGCATATGTGAGTGAGTGTGTGTATATGTGAGTGTGTGAGTGTGTATGTGAATGTGAGTGTGTGAATGTGAGTGTATATGTGAGTGTGCATATGTGAGTATGTGTGTGTATGTGAGTGTGAGTGTGCGAGTGTGTATGTGAGTGTGTGTATGTGAGTATGTGAGTGTGTATGTGAGTGTGTGTATGTGAGTGTGAATGTGTGAGCATATGTGAGTGTGAGTGTGAGTGTGTGTATGTGAGTGTGAGTGTGTGTATGTGAGTATAGTGAGTGTGTGTATGTGAGTGTGAGTGTATGTGAGTTGTGTGTATGTGAGTGTGTGTGAATGTGTATGTGAGTGTGTGTATGTGAGTGTATGTGAGTGTGTATGTGAGTGTATGTGAGTGTGTGTGTATGTGAGTGTGTGTATATGTGAGTGTGAGTGTGTATGTGAGTGTGTGTGTGTGTGTACCCACTGCAGAGTCAGCAGTGGTGGAGGAGGAAGCTGTAGATTTTGCCTGAATGTAAGGAGAAAAGGATTCCAGCTGATAGGGTGTCTCAAGAATTCAAGGCTCACAGCTCTGAGGTGTGTGGTGACTGTTACCTTTGTGACTCTTCACTGTAGCCCATGAAGAAACCAGGAAGGTTTATTTTCAGCAATGAGGCATTTTTCACCTCCATGGAGAGCAAGGAGAACAGGAAATTAAGTGTCTGTTTGTAAGCAGAGGGAGAAAGGTGTGCCTGGCCACAGCCATGGTTGACAGAAGGAGGAGGAGGCATACTGAAATAGGCTCAAGGAGTCTGTTCAGCTGAGGGCTTCCAGGAATTGCTAGGCCACAACTTGGGGAGAACAGAGGACTCTGCTACCCAAAGATGTGCACATGAGCCATATTGTCCCAGGAGATGACCTGATGACTGGTGGGAACTCAGGCTGCAGTGTAGACAGGAGAGCAGAGCTTTGTGGCTGTAGCACTAAACACCTGGCCTAGAACAGGCTTTGACTATGTTTGCCAAATACATAAATAAAGCCTGCTATGGTATGCAAAGAAGGGAAAGAGGGAGGGGGAAGTAAGAGTGGAGTATGACAGGCAAGAGAGTCCCAGCAGCTAGCTGTCACAGTTGTCAAAGTGAGATGAGTCACCTAGAGGGCAGTCTCAACTGTCATAGTAACACAAGACATGGAAATAAATGGATGAATGAAAGATTTTAAGAGGCAAACTGTACGGGATGTGATGAAGGGGGTGGAGGATCATGATACTATCAAGGCATCTTTTGGGGGGAGAAGGTGAGACATCTATGAACCAGAGCAGAATAGTTTTGTATGGACGATACTTTGTGAAACCTAAAATAACATGTCATAACAGGTCAGCACCGGTTGTCAGGGAGGAGAAGCAGAGGTATATACTGTATTTGGTTCTCTTTAGTGGATAGCCCATTTCACTGATATGTCAACAGGAATGCATGACCAGGGGACCCAGTAAAGACAACATAGGTCTTACTGGAATCTTGAGTGGTGAAGGCATCTGAGGTCTTGCTCAGTATTGAGATGGGCAATGTAGCTCTGCTTGGGGGAACCTCTCATTGTACTGAGAATATACTCACTTCTGGAAAAGATCTTTTTCTTTGTCAGTAAGAAAAGAAACACTTTGCTGCTTGGCACACACATGGGTCAGAGCCTCACAGGGCATGTGTTGAGGCTTCACACAGTAGAAGACTTCCTCACCGCCACTGTACAGGTATTTGCAGAGTTCATTGCTTGAGTTTAGGGTCAAGCCGCATTTGACAAAGACCTGGGAGGTGCCATTAACAAATTTACCCTTGAAGGCAATTCTATCATAGCCTTGGTTCCGTGCTCTCCAGAGAGCTGACACCCCTTCACTGGGATGGATGAGCAGGACAGACAGGGAGACCAGGCCCTCCCAGAACAGAGTGAAGCTGACAAGGTAGGTGCCGTTGTTGAAGTCTGTCACCTTCCCAGAAGCCCCTGCCTTCAGGGCTGGGGAGAATATCCTAGCCCTCAGGAAGTCCCCACCATACTCCTTCCTGTTTCTTAGGTAGTCCCTCGCTTCTACTAGGATTTTCAGCTCGTCCCCTTTACAGTATTTATCTCGAGGGTTGAGGATGGTGGCTGTGCTGTGTGTGGCACTGGTGGTATTGTTGAAGTGGGTGAAGGGTCTGGGTGGGATCTGCCGATCTAGCTTCTCCAGGATCTCCCTGATTCTCAGCTCTTTCTCTGTTGGTGACTTGACCAGTCTTGTCATTTTAGGGATTTCCCCTCTTAGCTTAATCTCTGCTGGTAACTTTGACTGATTCATTGGCCCTTCAAGACATGATGACTTTACGAAAGCAGCCCAGGAACTGAAGGAGGTAGGTGTGTTCAGAGCAGTCCAAAGCTGGAATGACAAGAAGTGTGGGCACTATAAAAACACACCTACTCCCAGCCATTTTTACTCACACTGAGTTAGAATTTTACAGAAATATATAAATTCTAAAATAAAAACTTCAGAGGGAGAAGTTGATGGAAGTGAATTTGCTCTTCCCTGTCCTATACATCTTGTGACCAGTAACTACTTTTTGCTACTTTCCAACTGGACAGATGGCTGAATGTTTCTGCTAGTTAGTTCAGTTATTGCTAACGTTCACAATGAGGAAAACTGTTTTATGAACCATTTTATTTTAAAACTTGATTAGTATAATCCAGGAAAGGTAAAGACTTTTCCTACCCATGAACATGGCTTTTAAATTCTCTCTCTGAAATGTTATTACACAATATATGTATATATACTCATATATACATATATACATACATATATAATGTTTGTTTACATTGCATGTTTACACAAGCATACATAAGCATTGATCCGGAGGGGGAAATATTCCAATAGAATTTATATTTTAGTTGATTAAAGACAAAGTCTTCATTGTGTTCTAACTCAACTAATTGGAATTGCAGTTGTCAATTTTTTTGGCCTCAGACTCACAATCCTGTTTTGTCTCCTGAGTAAAGGGATTACATGTACATGATATATAAATATACAAGAATGCCACAAGGAAAAACATAACAAAACATGGCTGAATTTCTATGTAACCTTCCAGTGGTAACCCTTTTCTAATTATCACTAAATAGCCAAAAATTATAAGGCATACTGGTTACTAAAAAATAGCCATTACATAGAAAAACTAGTAGCAGGCTGGATTTAGATTTATATTTAGTGAAAGATACTTATTTAGTGATGTGGCAGTTGGTGGCCTTAGGAAGAGCCAGCTAGGGTTCGTGTGAAAGGTACAAGACTGACTATGAGGTCCTGCTCTAGTCTATATGTGACTATCATGGGAAGTGGGGAAACAGTGAGAGTTAGCGCCCTCACCCTCCAACACCCCATACATAGAGAAGGAAGCTCCGCTGGAATGCGAGAACGAGCAAAAGGCTCTGAGGAGACAGCAGCTTCTAGACAAAGTGAAAAAATGCATTCCTACCTTTGTGGAATTTTGAGAAATTTCAAGAATTATCCAGGTAGCTATTAAAAGTGACATGAACATCAGCAGCATTTTCTTACACACCATATTTGAGAACATTTTCATCATCCTAGGAAGGAGCACAGAGAAGGTGCCAAGATGAGGGGGGAGTCCCTTGGCTCTTACCGTTTCCTGGGAACTGGTGATCTGTTTTGAGACTTCACCGTCTTCCTCCAGCCACCTCCCATTTCCTTCTGTCTCAATGAAAAACCCTTTTGTCTACCTTCTTAACCATTTCTTACTTAGGCTTTGGTTTAAGGGGTCTCGTCCTCTTCAAGCGTGAGTCACAAGTCATGCCTCCCTATATGCTCTCTATGTGCTCATTTGCTATACAAGTACCCCACTTTCATTCACCACAGTCTCAAGAGAAGCAAAAAAAATTAACTAGCCAGCAGGTTCTTTGGGGAGGGGCAGAAGCTAACTGATGGGACCCTAAGAATATGCTGATGTTACAGAAGTCATCTCTAAGATAGCTTTAAACAAAATTGGTCCTGGAGTGACCCTTGTTTTGCTGAACACCAACTATGAATCTTGAAGTGGGAATTCTTCTAGGGGTATGAACCACAAATTCGGCAGGGTTATGCATTGCCAGGGGAAAGGGGAAGAGAGGTGGGGGAGCAGGTATTGAGGGGAGAAGGCCTGAGGCATAAGGGCCTGGCAGGAACAGCTGTCCACTCATCCCAACCATGCCCATTTTAAAGTGTTCTTGGACAACAGGAACAATACTCACCAAATGCAATATGCTTAGACCCCCACCTCTGTGTTTCATTAACACATCTGTGGGCTGCCTAAAAGGCTTTTTGGATGGGTGAATTAACAAGATAGGTTCTAAAAAGATTCTGCTTCCATCTTATTGATACAGAGCAAAACCAGGTAATACTCATGCAGAAATCCACATATAATATAATAATAAATATATTATAAAGAGACCATTTAGCTATCAGACTACTAAAACAACAGATCTTAAGAAATTGGAATGTCTCCAAGAATCTCACGTCATGAGAAGAAAAGCCTAGGACAGCAGGAGCAGAGGACTCTTCTCTCTAAGAAAGAGGCTTAGAGCTTTATAGGGACACGGATAGGTCAACAGTGGGCAGGCCTACACCTTGACTGGGACTGCTTAGATATGCATTTCTATGTCATTCTTTCAGGACCACAGAGATAGACTTCAGTGTGGTCCTTGGATTTCTCTGTCCCTCTTTTCAGTATCTCTGCATCAAGTAGGTCTCCTTTTGATGCTTCTTGCTACTCATTTGGCTGTTTTAATTGATTTCCCAAGGATGGGTGGCTGAACTTGGCTTCTTGGGCTATAGACTGTGATTTCAGTAAGAGAGTCGAGAGAAAAAAGTCACGTTAGAGCTAGTTAACTGTATTAATCATGATATGATGGCCAGTGGCAGAACATACTGAACCACTGTGTAATGATGGAGCTGTGACTTGCCAATTATGGAAACATGGCACTTGGGGGAATTTCTAGAAGGATTGAATTCTGTGTCTGGATGGTGTATAGACGAAGGGAATGAATTCGGGAGAAAATACATCATCTAATTTGTGATCTAGTCTGTGTCACTCATTGTACTGTATATTCGATATCGAATTACTTCCTGAAAGTAACCTGCCAATTAATAAAGCGTTGGAATCATGTCTGTCTCCACATTTTATACCTGGTACCCACTATTGTGTCACTGACAAGCATAATGCTTGTGGAATGAGTAATTTTTTTTAAAGTGTAATCTGGTTTTTTAGACCAACTACCATTTCTACTCACTCATATTTCGTGCTTTATAAGAATATACAATAGCATGTCTAGTAAGGCAGCATGTCAGTCAAAGCCCCCCCATTTTAGGACTTACCCAGTTTTTCTAGCTTTTACGTGAATTTTATAATCATGAGTTACCACATCTGTTCTGACTCGTGCTCCTCTACCTAGAAAGTAGTATACACAGACAGAATTTTACCAATCTTGAGAAAAAAAAATCATTGCAATTTTACAACTCTTAGATTTCCAACTTGTATCTTATTAAATTTATGCTTATTTTGTTATGTGTGTCCATATGTGTCCAGAAGATGAAGTAAATCAACAAGGCGAATGAAGTAAATGTTTATGAAAGTTAGATTACTGGAATAGAAACACTACATTCATGTCGGCCTTTGAATATGCCTTATGCTTCTATGGCTCCTCATTGTCCTCGCCTCCTGGATGGACTCACCATGCTCTATATGGTAAATCTAAAAACTTCTTTTGTTTAATCTTGAGCTTGAATATTATTCTCCCCCCGCAGCTCCCTTTAATCTAGCATGCATAGTTTGTCACAATACATGCTGTAGGATGCCCTGCCTCCCTTTGTACCATTCCTCATGTACATGAATGGATGTCCTAGAGCAGATTCCTCATATAAGAGAACTAACTGTGGATCACAGTTCTTTGGAGGCTTCGAGCTAGGTGATCTCATGTATTCCTACAGGGATGCCTCACCAGCTCCTACACCAAAGCTTGAGTTCTGTCTGTCCAAATGTCCTCAGACTGTCTCCACTGGAAATGCTAAAGGGCAGAGGTGTGCTAACCCTGCCTCATGGTAGTCAATAAGCAACATTGTACACATTTCTTCTTAGCTGAAACCTTCCACTGTGGATACATGTATATCACAGAAATGAGCAAAGGCTGAAAACAGAGTTGCTTCTGCCGAGCAGATCTGAGTTTTACCAAGTCAGCCTGTTCAATTAGATAGCTCTCTGTTGTCACTGCCTGCCAATTTATTTCCCTGTCCTTGTGAATGATGTCACCTACTAGAAACATGGATTTTCTTCTTGACTGTGCTGCTAGAGTCTGGTCCTCCTCAGTTACCATGACACCTGTGTGTAGACTGGAGATGTCTCTCCTATCACCAGTGATACAAACTTGGGTCTGTGTATGTGGTATCCCACTTACACCACGCTTCCTGGCCTCTAGGGTGTTTGGGCACAGCTATTATATTCATTCTATGAAGTAAATATAATGAGGGTAACATGGCTTGTCTCTTCCAACCTCTTTGTTTTAACCTATGGCACACTAGCATCAGCAGCAGCCTTGTTTTGATCATACCATATTATGAGACTGTTCTGTAGCATGGAGGCTCTTAAAGCTCATTTGTTCTGAAACAGAACCCTCTTTGGTTGTCTAGTAGAGCCTAGGGACCTCTTTTCTAAGTGTCATTTTCTTAATATTTATTTATTTTTATTTTTTTATGTGAACTTGTGTTTTGCCTGCATGTATAACTGTGTAAGGGTGTCAGATCCAGGAATTACAGACAGTTGTTAGCTGTCATGTGGATGCTGGGAATCGAACTCAGGTCCTCCAGAAGAACAGTCAGTGCTCTTAACCACTGAGCCATCTCTCCAGCCCTCTAAATGACATTTTCAAACATATAAAATAAAATATAGAAAATTATAGCCAAACTCAATTATACTAAAGTACAGTAATTAACTCTTTAGCTATCTCTCATCATATATCAGGGTTTCATTAGCACATGAAAGAACAGGCAGACAGGTATTATATTTATGATACTTTTGAAGGATTTACAAGTATGGTGGCATTTCAAGTATCTTTTATTTTTATTTTATATTTTTAAATTTGTATGTACATGTGTGTTTTGCCTGCATATATGTCGGTGTACCACATGTGTGTGTGCAGGACTGGTTCAACACCAAGCTTCTATAATTGTTGAACTAACTAGTCCAGTTACCCCCATCCAGATTAATCAGGTCCCAATGACTCCGGAAACAAAAAGAGAAACTGCAGTCCATATATGACTTGGAGAGACGGGCATCCTGGTGCCCTGCCAGTCACCCTGGAATACACCTCTCCTACCTGTGAAGAAACTTAGGACCTCTAATTCTCATGACTCTGATTCTTTGAGAGAAACAGGTGTATACTGTCTTGAACCTAAAAAGATGTGCTCTTTAGCCTCCCATTGGCAGAGATTAGTCAACCTGTCTTTGCTTTGAAATGGACAGACTCAGACGGAGGTTATAGCAGGTAACTTACACGGACCATGTTGTCCCAGGATTTAAAAATTCTCCAACCTTGTGTGATGAAACACTAAATGCTGACCTCTTGCCTTTGTATCAGAGGCTTCCCTATGGTTAGAAGCTCCGCCACAGCCCCCTCCTTCTTCTTCTTCAAACTCTGCCCCTCAGAAAGCCCTCCAAGCAGCGCCTCCTCCCCTGAGTCACTCAAGACTGCACCTATAGGGTATTTAAGCTCCAGTCCACAGACCTACAATGTGATTTCTCTCCTGCTCACCTCCCTGCTGCCATCACCCAGGAATGCTTTGCTCATATTAAACCTGGTCTTATTAATTCAGCTTAATTTGTCTTATTGCATCGGCAGAAAAATACCTAATACCTGGGATTCAAAATACTTACCAGTTTCCTGGAACCATACTCTTACAATATGTAGATGATCTCCCAACTTCTAAAACTAAAATAACTCATAAGCAGGCCAATGAGTGACTAATGCAAGAATTACCTTGAGGATATTGGCTAAGACAGCCCAAATTTGTACATCAGAATTACTAGCAGAGTGGTGAGCAAATGGAGCCTGTCTAAGTGTATAATTGTACCATCCTTCAGGTTCCAACTCCAAAGATAAAGAGACAGGTTTAAGAGTTCCTAGGTGTGGTGAGATATTGCTGCCTCTGGACACCAGATTTTGTGGAAACAGCAATACTTTATATACCAGCACAAGGTGTATGTGTTTGAAGTGGGGGAGGCACTGAACCCCTAATCTAGACTGAGACTGAGCAAAGGCATTTGAGGCTTTAAAAGCAGTTCTACTTTGGCTTCAGTCATGGCACTTCCAGATGTTTCAAAACTTTTCATCCACAAAACAAAAAGGGAATTTCAACCCAAACTTTGGGGTCATGGACACACTGTGGCATACCTGTTCAAATGATTGGACCCTCTACCTATAGGATGAGCCACCTGACTAAGAACTATCATGGCTACTGCTAGTTTAATGAAAAGACAAGCAAGCAAGCTAACTCTGGGTCAGCATCTCATACAGCACTTTGTGCTTTTATATTTCCACCTCATGATGTTATACTTACAGCATCTCCCAGAGACCCTCCTCTGAGGAACACCAGAATAATGGCTGTATGTGACCCAGTATCAGGCTCTACCTTTGGACCATTCTCAAGTCCAGTTTGAGAAACCCACCATTGCCAATTCTGCTGCCTTCTGGACCGATGATGATCCAGAGGTGCTTATCCATAACTGTCACAAGATGAAACACAAAACCAGGGATGTGGGAGCTGTAGCAGTTACTTGAAATCCTTTCAGGATTTCAGACTAGGCCAAATACCTCAGCCTAGAGAGAACCAATCACCCCGGCCCTCTTGGATGGGAAAAAGCTAGAGACCATCACCGTATACATGGACAGTTACTATGCATTTACTGCTGTGCATATCCATAGTATGATCTATAGAGAAAGAAGGTTTCTCATCACTGGGGGAGAGGACATTAAAACAAAGAAAAATCTTGACCCTCTTAGAGGATATTTGGCTTCCCCTAGGAATTCTTACCTTTCACTGCCTAGACCATCACAAAGAAGACTCCTCTGAAGCAAGAGGTAACTGGGCTGCTGGCTGTGGCTTCCAACTAAAGGCCCTACAACCAGATGGACTTATTGATAGTCTGAGGACACACCCACCAGGTGTTGCTTGAGGCTCTATAGTAGAATCAAGAAGAACTAAAGGGAAAAAAGAAAGAAAGTAAAAAGCTCAAACCCACAAGTTGATGGAGGACCAAGGAAAAGTTCATCCTCCCAGAAATAATCGACAGGACTCTGGTAATGACCTTCACCAGGGTACTCACCTGGGGTCCACACAACATTCTCAGCTGCTCAGACCAAGCTATGTTACACCTAGACTGTCATGGGATGTCGCAGCCAGAAGGCAGGTTTGTGTTCAAGTAAATACAAAACAGAGAGCTCTTACACAGGAAAGGGTCAGACTGAGAGACCAACACCTCAGCGAATTCTGGGAAACTGACTTCACAAATATCCAGCCTGCCAGGGGAAGATATAGTACTTGCTAGTTTTTGTAGATACCATTTCTGGGTGGGTAGAAGCAGTCCCCACTCAGACTCTAACTGCTCATGTAGTAGCTTATCATCTCTTCCAGGAACTGGTTTCTGAATTGCACCCACCCCAGCAATGGGGTCCAACAATGGCCTTTCATAGCCCAAACTTCTCAATAGCTAAAAAAAACTTCAGACATAGATTGAAAACTTTATTGTGCATTGAGTAGGTAGAAAGAATAAGTTAAAACAAACTCTCTACTCATGTGAGTTTTAGTAAGTCTCTCTCACACACACTTTGTTTTACTTTGGACCTGCTGCACCCTGCGTAGGAGGGATTCACCTCTTATGAAATGATGTTTGGAAGACCTTCCCCACTGCTTCTCAAGATCAGAAACCAGAAGATGATAGAACTCTAATTATTTTTTTCTCAAGTCACTACAGACTCCAGTACTCCACTTTTGAGCATACGTGTCTAAACCTCAGTTTTGTGACAGGCCTGAGGTCTGCAGAGAGACAAAGTACAAACAAGAGAGTTAGCCTAGGGACAGTTAATTATTCATGGAATGTCCCAGGACTGGAGATAGACAGGAATGACTCAAACACGAAGGTAGTAAAAAAGAAAAAAAAAAAAAAAAAAAAAGGCTTAGCAAACAGCCAGCTAAGATAACTGAGGAAATAATCCTCCTAAAAGATGAGCTAACCAGAATTGTATCCATACTAAGACCCCAAGTGATGTATATATAACCTTATGATTTTTGCCTTTAAAAAATTCAGCTTGCAAAGCGGCAGGTACCTCCTCTGGCTACTGCCATGCCTGTGCGCTGGACTGAAGTCCTTGTAACAACCTGTGTTTTTCAATAAACTTTGCTTTTGCATTTCACAGAGCTTGTGTCTCTGATGATCTCTTCAGGGGCTTTGTGACCAGGGCACAAAAACTCCATAAAAACAATTCGTCTGACAAACTGAGAGACCCAGCTGACCTCTGAATCTACCACAGGTTTCCTATTGTTTAAATCTGATGATACTGTCTGGATCAAGCTGGTAGCCCAAAAGGCACTGATACCAACATGGAAAGGATCCTATATAGTGATTCTTTCTACTCCTATGGCCATGGAGGAAGCTGCCATCACACCATGGATGCATCATACCTAAGTCAATAAAGCAGAAGCTATAACCACCACTGCTAAATGCACTGTCTCTGCATTTAATAAATTTAGTAAAATTAATGTTTCATTGAGCCCTGGGCCCTTCATCTTCCTGTCCTTATGTCTCCTCCTGAGTCTTATGTTTTACCCTATGGATATGAATATAGGGTCATAGTTCAATCCTTATCACCTTCAGGCCTGGACCTGTGAACTGAGGAAGACAGATACAGGGGAAATGATAGTGTAACTACAGACCAACAACCCATAGTCCATCTTGACCTTTGCTCACTGATGCCCACTTTAAATGTCTGGTTGTACCGAAAAAAAATAGAAAGACATGAGAATTGATCTTTTCAGATATAAATTCAAAGTTTGCAATTTTCTGCATGTCCTGCAGCTGGCACTCTTAGTTGCCAAGATCAAAGAGTTTCCATTGCAAAAACTGAGGTTGTGAAACAGGCTTTCTGGAAAATTACTTTTTAAAAAAGTCTGGTCTTTGGGAAATGGAAAAAAACCTGGGGAGTCAGACTGTGTGCTATAGGAAGGGAGCCTAAGAGTAGATTTAAATCACTCCTCAAAGTCCCCAGATCTTTTAGTCTTACCCACACTGAGGACTTGACCAACTTTCCCCTCCAAAAGACTTAAAACACCCAGTACTTAACTACTTCCCGATGTCCTAGAAGCTGAGGGATCACCATTCTTCTTTTTTACTTTTGACAAGGTCCCCACTTAGTTAATCATTCTCAGTTAAAAAACTGGCCAGGACTGTTGGTTATGCTTAACCCTGGTGTCCCTATACTATGTATGAATAGGAACTAACCATATTATCAGCCCATTGACTGACAGAACATTAGAAGATTACAAGGGGCTGGGACTTGTCTACTATCCAAAACCTTTACTCTAGGCACTTTCCCTTATTTGGATGCCTGCTGTTCTGTCTTGTAGATTAATCCATCTGGGTAACAGCAATATTACTGGGCCTTTAAGACTGCGTGGTGGGTGTGTACTAATGGGTTGATTAAATATGCCTCTTCTAATGCTTTCCAAACCAAGAAACAAACACCCTTTATGCATCTTTGTACATATTCTGTCCCAGGTATACCTATATACTGGAAAAGGGAGAGGGTGCATTTTAAGATGGATCTTGAACCATTAAAAAAAAAAAAAAGAGCTGTACCCGTTATCATGTCACTCTTAGTTGCAGCCTGCGTAGCTGTCTCAACAGCTATATACATATATCAGCCATGCATATTTATCATGGCAGATAAAAACTTTAAAAAGCTAAGTTGAAAGGTTGATCAGGACTTGGAAATATTAAAACTTTTCTCTTTCTGAATCAAAACAACAGTTAGGTTCTGTTGCAGAAGTGATCCCACAAAATTGGAGAGGCTTAGATTTACTTCTCCTGAGATTATGGGAACTTGGGAGAAACCTGTTGTTTCTATGCCAATTGTTCAGGAGTAAATAGAAAACCCATTTTCATGGTTGGAAAAAAAAAGAACTCAAAAGAGAGAGACAAAGACATAAATCAGATAATTGGTACTAATCTCTACCATCTTGTTCTCTCTAGGGACTACTCTGGTATTAATAATGGGTGGGCCTTTAATTCTCATTCTGACTGCATTAACAGTGATGTCCTGCATCTTACAAATTATGCATCAATTCAGTAAAGTTAATGGCCTGTGGTAATGTGAATGTAATTGACCCCCATAATCTCATAGAGAGTGTCACTGTTAGGAGTACTGGCCTTGTTGGAGTAGGTGTGGTCTTGTTGGAGGAAGTATGTCACTTTGGGGGCCGGCTTTGAGGTCTCTTTTGCTCCAGTTTCCCTCAATGTGACACTAAGTTGACTTCCTGTTGCCCGTGAGATGTAGGACTCTCAGCTACTACTCCAGCACCACATCTTCCTGCATTCTATCATGTTCCTTGCCATGATGACTGAACCTCTAAAACTGTAAGTGAATCACCTCAATTAAAGGTTTTCCTTATAAGAGTTGCTGTGGTCATGGTATCTCTTCATAGTAACAGAAACTCTAAGACATGGCCTTTAGGACCATTTGAATCCATGATTTGACTCATCCACTAAGGCCAGTGGGGAATGTAACAAGGCTCCAGACCTTAGCACAATGTAAGTGTCATTCAGGTTGTAAAGTTGAACAGGTAGACAGCACCACCTGTCAAAACAAAAACAAATATCTAATCCATCAAAGCCTATAGTTCTGGGAAAGTCTCTAAATGTGCTAACCTTGCTTTTTGGCTTCTGTAGTTCTGCTTCTGGTTAATTGTTCTTGTTAACTGAAGTATGTCAATCGAGGACATGCTTTTGTTTGATGTGTGTGTGTGTGTGTGTGTGTGTGTGTCTATGCATGTTTAAATACTCGCTTTCGAAAGTCTCAGTGCTACACTGGGATCCCCTAGTGTAACTGCCAACCAGCTAATAAAGACTTTCTGTTGTCTTGAACCCATGTCTGAGCAGTCTTTTCTGGTGAGTACCCCACAACATTTTGGTAAGTCCCACTGAGAACCCAGAGACCAGACCCTGAAACACTTGTATTGGAAGGCTCTGCTGATCACAGCCTGGTAGCTTTCTTGAAACTCAGCAACATGGAAGACTTCCTCCTCTCTACTAAAGCTTCCTGCTCTCTACCCGGCCTTATCTAGAGGGGATCTCAAGGGGGACCCTTGACACAGTTCCCTATAAACTTTCTTCCCTTGATGACCCACATGGCAACTAGGGAAGTGCTCTAGTCACTTTGATAGGACCCTACAGCCACATACAAAGCCTTGAGAAAGGAGCATGCCACTTAATGCAAATTACGGTTTGTTGCCAGGCTCCCCAATCCTATATATAATCCTATATATTCCTTATATGCTGAAATAAAGTTGAACTGATTTTCCCCAATGTTTGTCTCCTGGAGAGCAATCTCACTTCATACTCATGGGCCATGCACAAAGCTTTCAGTCTTTGCTATTGCCTCTCATCCTCTCAACCTAGTGGCCAACAAGCCTAGAGGGAAAGACACCCCTCCCCCTGCAGTATGGCTCAGGAATAGGTGAGCAACTCTTCCCTAAGAGAAGAGGCTTTTTTAGCCTGATTCCCCCGACTTGAGTGAGGACCAGCTGTCTTCCTCTTCTTTCTCTCTTTGCTTTACTTCCTGGTTGTGCCTTCTGGAGGATTTGAATACGGTTTGAGGACAATTGAAGCCTCTTGGCCAGAGCAATTCTTTGGCATTGGCTAAAGGTCTTTTCATCCCCTTTTTCGGACCTGGCAGCCCTACCGGGCATGGACAAAACCTGTCTGTCTGTCTGTCTGTCTGTCTGTCTGTCTGTCTGTCTGTCTATCTGTCTGTCTGTCTCAAAACAAAACACAACACAAATATCAAAAACATGGAACCTCAAAGACTAATTAAACGCCACCAGGGGGTTCACTAGTTTCTTAAATCTGCAGACCGATTTATGCTTGTTAGGACTTTCATCCTCTGGCAGCTAAATTGCTTTGGAAATATTGAACACCTCTGACAGCATTTCCTCTCTTTTCTATAATGAGAATTTCTGCTTCTCGCCAGTTACTCTTCTGGCCAGCAGGCATGCACCGGTGACACAACCGGTCCAGCAGCCATGTGAGTGCAGGGACAAAGCCTGTCTTCTTGGCCACCGCGCAAGGCTAGTCTGTGCGGAAGCCTTTAGCCACGCTGAAGCCACGTCCCATATCTTGTAGATAGCTTGCACCAGGCCGGAGGCTTTTTGTCTTCACTGCACACGGCTAAGGCCAGTCTGATGTCCTTAAGCATACTCACCCCATGTGAGCAGGGCCTGGGGGTGGGATCAGAGCATTCCACCTGGAGGATTCTACCCGGCCAGAAGGCCAGCAGCGGCAGATCGCAGATCATTCTGCTTTGGTTCCTCCCCACCCCATCCATGTGTCATTTTCTTCCCTGCCTTGTTGCTGTCCTACGGTAGGAGCTCTGTCGTTGGCGTGCAGGGGATGGAACTGACATGGGGCAGCTCAGTTGTTACAGCCTTCCGGGTAGCACTGCTTGCTGAACACTGGGAACCGCTACGCTCTCCCACAATCTTCCAGGAAATTTCGAACTGGCTGGGCACAGCAGGACTTGCCTTTGTTCCCAAAGGATCCCGTCTTCTCCAGACACCCTCCCTCTGAAACAAGCAACAGGCTGCCCCTAATTTGCAGAGCACCTTAACCACAGTGCGTCCCAATTCTTTTCTTTCAGAAGTTACAATCCTAACTACAAAACCTTAAAAACACACTAAATATCTTTTTTTCTATATCTTAAAAAATATTTTAACTCTTATCTCAAAATCTATAGGATGCCCATTAAGGCAAGGTTAAAAATCTATGTAATTTGTAATAAAACATTTCTTCCATGGTAAGTTTTTGTTTATCTATTTCTTGAGAAATTGTGTCATTGAAAAGTTTGCCTACTTTTCTGTTTGTACATTTTGGTGTGTTCATAAATGTTTAACTATAGCATGGAGACAAACAATGGGTTAGATATCTTTGTTTCTGTCACCTTTTATTGTCTTTATAGGCACCCTTATGGCTGAATTTCAGAATATACCTTTAAATTCTGGTTAACAAAAGTTTATATATCCTTTTGCTGTAAACAATATTAATTTTTTCAGTTCTAATTTATTAAAAAGCTGTTTCTCGAGTTGAGGTCTGGCTTTTTCCCCTTTCCTAGACTCAAGCATGTTAAAAAAAAAAACAAACAAACTTTATGAAGATAATAGAAGCCATAAAAAAGGATATAAAAATTCCCTTAAAGAAGTAGAAGCAAGTACAAACAAAAAATTGAACGAGATGAATAAATCCCTGAATGAAAATAAAGGAAACCAAGAAAAAGAAATCAAACATTTCAAGATTTAAAAATTGAAATAGAAGCAATAAAGAAGGTACAAACCAAAGCAATGCTGGAAATTGAAAATCTGAAGAGACTACAGATACAAGCATAACCAACAGAATGAAAGAGATGGAAGAAAGAATCTCTGGAGTGGAAGATTCAACAGTGGAAATAGGTACATCAGTCAAAGAAAACACTAGAAGCAAAAAAAGCCATAACACAAAATGTCCAGAAAATATGGGACACCATGAAAAGACCAAACTCTGAGGCTGGTGAGATCACGCATCGGTTAAGAGCACTGACTCTTCTTCTGGAGGACCTGAGTTCGATTCCCAGCATCCACATGGCAGCTAGCAACTGTCTGAAATTCCAAGACCTGACACCCTTACACAGTTATACATGCAGTCAAAACACCAATTCACGTAAAATAAAAATAAAATTTCTTTTCTTAAAAAAGAAAAGACCAAACCTGAGAATAACTGGAATTGAAGAAGGAGAAAAATTCCAGCTCAAAGGTGCAGAAAATATATTCAAGAAAATCATAGAAGAAAACTTTCCCAACCTAAGGAAGAAAATGTCTATAAAGATACAAGAAGCTGGGGATGGAGAGATGGCTCAGTGGTTAGGAGCACTAACTGCTCTTCTAGAGGACCTGGGTTCAATTCCCAGCACCCGCATGACAGCTAACAACTGACTCTAACTTCATGGCACCCTCACAGACATGCAAGCAAAACATGAATGCACATATTATAATAAAAATATTTTTAAAAAAGATACAAGAAGCTTGCAGAACATCAAATAGACGAGGCTCCCAGAAAAAGTTTACTTGCCACACAATAATCAAGCCACTAAACTTACAGAATAAAGAAAGAATACTAAGAGCTGCAAAGGAAAAAGGCCAAATTACCTATAAAGGAAGACCCATCAGAATAACACCAGGTTACTCAATGGAAACAATGAAAGCAAGAAAGTCCTGGTCAGATGTTATACGGACACTAAAAGACCATGGCTGCCAGCCCAGACTACTATATCCAGCAAAACTATCAGTCACCATAGATGGAGTAAACAAGATATTTCATGACAAAACCAGATTTAAACAGTACCCATCCACAAATCTGGCCCTACAAAAAGCACTAGAGGATATGTCTCCACTATAAAATAAAACAGAAGGAGAACCTACTGATCAGAGGTTGCAGTCTGCCATAACCTGGGAGCTTTCTCTAAACTCAGCAACATGAAAGACTTCCCCTTCTCCCCAGCAAAAATTTCCTGCTCTCTACTTAGCCTTATCTAGAGGGTGCCTCTAGGCCCAGGGTGTTTGGCATATCACAAGGGCGACCCTTGACACAGTTTCCTACAACTTCTCTTCCCTTGATGACCCACATGGCAATTAGGGAAGTGCTCTAGTCACTTTGATAGGACCCTACAGCCACATACAAAGCCTTGTGATAGACTCACGCCACTTAATGCAAATTACGGTTTGTCCCCAGGTTCCCCAATTCTATATATTCCTTATATGCTAGAATAAAGTTGAATCCACTCACTGAAATCTGTCTCCAGGAGAGCTGTCTCATGGGCCTTGTTCAAGAGACTGTTGCCTCTTGAAGGGAAATGTTACTGGATCCCTTTGTCTGTTCAGATGTATGAATGTGTGGTGGCCACCCCAGGTTGTTTTTATTCTCTCTCTCTCTTTTCTATCAGTTTTGTTTCCCTGTATTGACCAGTGGTTTTCTCTATTGAGGCCCTCCTTCGGTGTAAAGCTTGTGATCCCTTCTTTTGGGGATATGAATCCTTTTGGCTCTGTCAGGTCATCCAGAGAAATGCCTCAAAGTCCTAAGCCTGTCCCACCCCAGGAGCAGGAGGACTCGCTTGATTTGTTCCTTGTCTCCTGCTCACACTCAGGATTGGTTCCTATGTGGAGGTAGGGAGGGACCTGGCCTATTATATACCCCCCATCTCCACCCTGACATCTAAGGAGAATGCACACAGGAAGGGAGAAATAGTTCCCCCAAGTGAGCATCTCTCTGTCCTGTGCCTACTCAGCAGCCCTAGGGAAGTGGATGGAAAAGAGAAAGTTTCATCGCTTTCTCTTTCGTAATTTGTGTTTTTCAGCCAGTAATCCATAAAACCCACCATTCTCTGAAAAAAAAAGTTAAAAACAGACAAACAAGCAAAGAAATAAAACCTGTCCCTAGACTGAGTAGGGGAATTGCTACCAGGCAACACAGTCTGAATAGAACAGATTTTACATTCTGTCCAGCACTGACCAAGAGGACTTTAAACAATTTACTTATTAAAGACAGCTGCTAAAAAATATTCCCTTTGTTATCCAGTTAGCCCCAATATTTAGAAAAACAATTTAAAAGGTAAAAATGTAAAGGTGTAAGCAGGTCCCAGTTGCTAGAGGAAGCTCAGAGTGTGCTTAACAGCAGAAAACTGATTGAGACAAGACCTTTTGCATAAACTGGAAGCCAACATCAGCTCTGATGATGAGACATAGTTAGACATACAGATGCCTAGCAAAATTTTGTTGTCTCACCCTCTGTCAGAAGAATATTTCCTAGATGAAAGTTCTGTCTCTAGTTAAAAGATACAGTTGGACTACCTCTCAGTTTACAAAGATTTCTGGGGTCGGGGCAGAAACCAACTCGTTAGGACTGGCCCAACACAAAGCTCCTAAAATTGTTCAACTAACTCGTCCAGGTACTACAGTCCAAATTAATCATTACCCAATGACTCTGGAAACAAACTGGGAAATTGCACTTCATATGGCTTGGAGGGGTGGACAACCTGGTGCCCTGACAGTCACCCTGTAATACAATTCTCCTACCTGTGAAGAAACTTGGGACCTCTGATTCTCATGAGTCTGATTCTTCCAGAGAAACAGATGTCCACTGTCTTGGACCTGAAAAATGCATTCTTCAGCCTCTCATTGGCAGAGGTGAGTCAACCCATCTTTGATTTGAAATGGACAGAGCAAGACGGAGGTTACAGTGAGCTAAGCAACATTCCTGGACCATATTGCTTCAGGATTTAATGACCCTAAATGAAGACTTCTTGCCCTCCTGCCAGAGATTTTCTGGGTAAATTGGTTATCAAAGGATCACCACTGAGTGACTTCTGCAAGAGTTACAGACCCTGGGTTACAGAATGCCAACTAAGAAAACTCAGCTTTGTACATCAGAGGCTGCCTATCTTGGCTACCAGCTAAGGGGAAGCAAAATGAGCCCATCTCAGAGTAAGATTGCTGCCATCCTTCAAATCTCAACTCCAAACACTAAGAGACAGTTTTAAGAGTTCCCAAGTGCAGCTGGATAATGCTGCCTCTGAATACCAGAGTTTGTGGAAATAGCAAGGCCTCTCTATACACAGCACAATGGGAGGAGGGAGGGAACCTAAGACCCTAATCTGGACTGAGACCAACCAAAAAACAAAAGTGGTTTTAACCTAAACGTTGGGGCAATGGAAATGCCCCATGATACACCTGTCCATACTTCTCCCTATAGCCACAGGACAGCCCACCTGTCTAAGAGCTATGGATGGAAGCTACAACTAATTTAATGAAAAAAAAGGTAACTCTAGGTCAAGATCTTATACTCAACAGCATCCCACGATGTGGTTGAGGTCTTCTCCGAGGAATATCAGAATGCTGTCTGCCTAATGACTAGTACTAGGCTCTACTCTGGGCCTATCCTTGAGTCCAGTTTGAGAAACCCACCAACTATCTTCTTGCTCCATGATCTAGGTGCTTATCCATGACTGCCATGAAATGAAAAGTAAAAGAAGATTCTGGGATTTTCAATAGTTACTTTAACTGAAACAACTGTGCCTGAGCCAGGTACCTCAGTCCAGAGGTCAGAACTGTTTGATCTCAGATGGGGAAGAGGAAAGTCCACCGCAATATACACAGACTGTCAGTCAGGATGCTTTTGCTGCTAGTTACGTCCAAGATATGATCCACAGAAAGGGGCCTTCTCACCGCTGGGAAAGGGACATTAAAAAATCTTGGCCCTCCTAGAGACTATTTGGCTTCTCTTATGAAATGTTGTCCTCCACTGCTGGCCACTGACCTGGGTACCTGACAAATGGCCCTAAAGTGCAATGGAGCCTATTAACACTCTCATGACACATCTTTAACAGGTGCTACCTGAGACTTCATGCTAAGGAAAAGTTAAAAAAAAAAAAGAAAGAAAGAAAGAAAAGAGGAAGAAGAAGAAAGAAAGAAAGAGAACAGGAATGAAAAGGACAGCTCAAACCCATAGAAGGAGGACACGGAAGGAAAGTTCATCCTCCCAGAAACATCTGGCAGGACTCTGGTTGTGACCTTCACCAGGGTACTCACTGGGGGCCACAGAATTTTCTGAGTTGCTCAGACCAAGGTATATTATACCTAAATTGGATAGTTTGTCATGGGATGTCTCAGCCAGATGCCAGGTTTCAGCTCAAGTAAATCCAAAACAGAGAGTCCTTACCCAGGAAAGGGTCAGAATGAAAGACCATCATCTCATTGAAGTCTGGGAAAACTGACTGGGGGAGGATAAAAGTACTTTTTAGTTTTTATAGATGCCTTTTCCACATGGGATGAAGTGTTCTCTACCCAGACTAAATTACTCATATAGTAGCTTAAAAGTTCCTTTAGGAACTGGTCCCTTGATTTGGCTTCCCCCTACCAATGGGTTCTGATAATTGCCTGGATTTCATAGCCCAAAACTCTCAATTAATAACCAATGTGTTAGATATAGATTGACAACTTCATTGTGCACATAGACAGAATTCTGGCCAGGTAAAAGAATAAACAGGATATTAAAACAAAACAAAACTCTAACAAAACTCTCATTGGAGTCCAATAAAGGATGAATAGGCCTCCTTCCTTTGCCTTGGCCCACTGCACCCCACGTAGGAGGGATTCCTCCTAGACGAGATTGTATTTGGAAGAATTTCCCCACTGCTCCCCAGGCTCAGAGAACAGTAGTTGTCAGAACTCTCTAATCATTTCTCTCTCAAATCACTATAGGCATCATGGTACTCTATAAAGTGTCTGGGAGAGACCCAGCTGACCTCCAAATCCACCACAAGCTTTCCCTTGTTCCAGTCCAGTGGTACTATCTGGGTCCAGTGAGTAACCCAAGGGGCTAATCTGAAAAGGACTGTACAAGGTGATGCTCTCCACTTCTGTGGTGATGAAAGTAGCTGGCCATTATGTCACAGATCTACCACACTCAGTTCAAGAATGTGGAAGCCACAGAAACTGCTGCAAAATGAACTGTCTCTAGACTTTTGAAGTTAAAGTTTTACTGGGCCTGGGGCTCCTCCATTCCCTGACACTCTACCTTCTCCTGACTTGTGTTGGTATAAATGCAAGGTTATGATTCAACTCTTATGGCCCTCTGGTCTGGAGCTGGAAACTGGGGAAGACATCAGAGAGAAGGTAATCTAGTGCAGACCAGTAACTTGCATTCATCTTGACTTTTGCTCATAGATGCCCACTTTAAATGTCTAGCTATACTAGAGAGAGGATATATATGAGGTTTATCTTCTGAGATAGGAATGCAGAGTTTATAATTCTATGCATGCCCTATGTCTGGGCTCCTTAATTACCAGAAACAAGGGTGCTGTGTGATTGTGATAGACTTTCTGTATGCTATGATGTGTGTTGCTCTTATTGGTTGGTAAATAAAGATGTTTTGGCCAATAGCCAGGCAGAATAAAGTTAGGTAGTACATTCAAACTAAAGACTGAGATAAAGGGCAAAGTCAGGAAAGATACTGCAAGCTACCCCAGAAGCAAGATGTTAGCCACAGGAAGCCACAGACCATGCGGTGTTATATAGATGAATAGAAATGGGGTAATTTAAATATAAGAGCTAGCTAGTAATATGCCTGAGCCATTGGCCAAACATTTCTAATTAATTTAACTTTTTAAAGTGGTTATTTGGGAACAGGCAAGCAGGAGAGAAATGTCTGCTAAGATATGGTGCACAAATGTTTGGCAAGAATTTCCACATAAAACTTGAGAAAAAAAAAAGATTCTGGAACACGCAATCAGAGTCAATAGAAAAAGCTTCCTAGTTGGGACATGGTACAGAGATGCCATGGCATGTGGGCTTGAGCTGTAGCATGGCAGATTCCTGCCTTGATACACAGAGAAGTCTCCAACTAGCACAGTGCACTGCATGGTGTATTTAGCTTCTGCTTATTCAGACAAAAAGAAACAGCTAAGTTTCTGTGTTAAGAAACACAATAAAGGCTGGAGAGATGGTTCAGTGGATAAGAGCACTGATTGTTCTTCTGGAGGACCTGAGTTCAATTCCCAGCATTCACACAGCAGCTAACAACTGTCTGTAATTCCAAGATCTGACATCTTTACATAGTTATACATGCAGGCAAAACACCAATTCACATAAAAAATAAATATTTTTTAAAGAAAGGAACACAATAAAAAGATTCAGATAGAAAGGCCTCTAAATGGGTCACAGTATGTTTGAAAATGTACATAGGCTTAAGAAAAGAAAAACAGTATAATCATATAAAACTTAATAGTTTAAAAATAAAGTCTTAAAAGAGAGAAGTAAAGTAATATAAAAAAGAAGAAGCCATGTAGAGATGTGAAATACACATTGAGTCTGGATTCTGTATAGTGTTATGTTGATTTTGAATTTTTTAACACATTGACAAACAACAGCTGCTGAGAGACATGGAATTTGAAAGAAGAACTGATGAAATACATCAGCCTAAAATTTTAAGAATGCCTTAACTTTAAAATAAAAGTCAAGAAACATTTGTAAAATGGAACTTAAAAAGTGCATTGCTTTTGGAGAAATGGTTTTATTTTTGTTTCCATAGGAAATGAGGCTATGGATTTGTTCCAGGTTAATATGAGTCATATTTAATTATGGGAGATGTCTTGAAGCTTGACATGTGATATATGTCAACAAAGGCTATTGCTGGTCTCCCCAGAACTTGGTCATTATCTCAAAAATTTCTCAGGGAACCCTGGGGATATCTTTGTCCACACACAGCAGGATGCTATACAAAGAAAACTATGCTCACATTCCCAAGAGCTGGGGGATGTAGGTGATCTTTGGTTATTTTGTGGGTTATGGTTGTTTGTAATAACTTAGGGGAATATAGAATAAAAGATAATTATTAATCTTAGGTATTTTACATTGACATGGATTTTGGCATAGTGATATAAATTTAAAGTTAATTTTGTTACACTGTATGTGTTTCTATTCTTGTTTAAAGGATTTTTGCATATTGATACAAAATTAAGGCTATTTTGTTACAGCATATTTTATATATGTTTCTATTTTTGTTTGAGGCATTGTACCTATGTAATTCATTTAAAGTAAAGGGAAAGTTCTAATTTTTGCAAGCTATTATTTTTTGAAAACTATTTAGGATAATCAAAAACCATAGGATAGTAGTTAGTCATCTATAATAATCAAATTTATAAATATTTTAGTCATGTTTTCAGGATCATATAGAGATATATTTTAGATATATGGTCTTTAGATACTTCAGAGGCCTATGAAATATGGTATTTAAAATATTTTGTTTTTCATGACAATAGGATACATCTGCTCTTGGCAGCACCAATTCACTTCAGAGATGATGGGTATTAAAGAAATTCCTTATGGAGTTTTCTTTCAGTGTGGCAAGGTCAGCCCCTAGACTGCTTAACAATATGTTGCATAAACTGGACATGCAGGACTCATAGGAAAGTGACCAATGAACTTTGCCAAAACAAGGCAGAATGTGTCCTTCAGGGATTCTGCTTTACAGAAGAAACTGCCAGAATTTCTACAGTACACAAAGAAGAGCTACTGACAAAGTGGACATTCAGAACCCATAGGAAATTGACCACTGAACTTGGCTAAAACAAGGCAAGATTGTCCTTCAGGGATCCTGCTTCAGAGAAGAAGCTTCTAGGCATTCTGCAAGACACAGAGGAAAGTGACTGATGAACTTTGCCAATACAGGCAAGACAGTTCTTCAAATTTTCTGCTTCACTGAAAAGTTTGCCAGATATTCTGGGCCTTGTAGGCTGAAGATGGATGTCCCAGTGTTGCAGAGTAACTTGTGTGACTGTCCAGGCAGTCATATATTTTTGTCTTAAATTTTGGAATTTGTTTGTAATGCACTTTTTGTTTACTTAGGTAATAGTATATCCTTCTGAGGTCTTTAATTTAGTTGAAGACTAGATATAATTATACTTTTACTGAGTAAATTAGGTAAATTCACAAAAGGTAAATTAGATAAGAAACTTTGGACTCACAAAGATAAGATTGATGATAGAATATTTTCTTTAATTTTGCCAAATACAAATAACTGTAATTCTTGCTTGATAACTTGTAACTATAATTCTTGCTTGATAACTCTTTTGTTATATGTAATTTTACCATGTAAAAATGAAAGCCTTCTTTTTGATTAGACTGAAAAGGGGAAATGCTGTGGGATAGGTATTTTGTTTTTTTGTTTTTTGTTTTTTAAATAGGCTGTGAATATTTGTTGCTTGCATTGGTTGATAAATAAAGCTATTTTGGCCAATAGGGGAGTACATTCACACTAAAGACTGCGAGGAAGGGGGGTGGAGTCTGCAAGCCAGACAAGAAGCAAGATATGAAAGAACAGTTAAACCACAGGCCATCTGGTGATACACAGACTAATAGAAATGGGTTAATTTAAATGTAAGAGCTAGCCAGTAATATGCCTGAACCATTGGCCAAACATGTATAATTAATATAAGATTATAAGCTTCTGACTGGTTATTTGGGAAGAGGTAGGCAGGAAAAACATGTTTGCTTATACAAGGGAGTTCCCATGGGCAGGGGAGTTGTAAAACTGAGGCTTCCTGAAGAATTCCTCAGAAAAGATACTGGCCTTTGGGAAACAGAAAAACCTGGGGAATCAGACCCTATGCCACAGGAAGGGGCCCTAGAAGTAGAGTTAATCATTCCCAGCCAGAATTGGCAAGGATTAGTGGTTATGCTTAGACACATGGCCCCTGTACTACCTAGGATAGGAACTAACCAGATTGTCAGCCCATTGACTGACAAAACTCACTGTAATTCAGGACAGCCCAAATTAACATTAGAGGACTTAAGCTAGGCATTTCTTCTTGTTTAGATGCCCGATATTCTGTTTGATAGATTAATTCATCTGGACAACAATAATATTACGGAGCCCCTGAGACTACTTGGTGGGCATGTATCAATGGTTTAACTAAATGTTCTTTTTCTGATGCTTTCCAAACTAAGTAGATAGGTTGATCAGGACCTAGAGATATTAAAAGTTTCTGCTTTTGAATTAAAATAACAGTTCAATTCCCTTACAAAAATGATCCTACAGATCAAGGATAATTTAAATAAAAATTTTAACCTCCAAAAGAGAAAGAGTCAAAGACATAAATTAGATAATTGGTACCAGTCTGCTCTCTTGGTCTCCCTGTGGCAGCACCGAGAGGGTTTTTAATTCTCATGCTGATTGGATTAACAATGAGCCTTGCATCTTAAACTAAAAGAGGATGAGTCCATGATTTGACTCATTCACTAAAACCAGTGGAGGAAGAAATGCAACAGGTCCCAGACTTTAGTACAATTGACTCCATGATGGATTAGCCATTCAGGCTGTAAAAATCAGCATGTAGACAGTACTACCAGCCAAAATGAAAACAAAGACATAATCCATCAAAGTCCATAGTTCTGGAAAGTTTCAAAATGTACTAACCTTGCTTTTTAGCTTTTGCTTTTAGCTAATTGTTCTTGTTAACTGAAGTATGCCAACCCAGGACATATGTATGTGTGTGTGTTCATGTGTACATGCTTGAGGCCAGTGTTTGCTGTTTTTCTCTGATTTTCATGTTTATTTTTTGGACAAGTTCCCTCCCTGAACATGGAGCTAGGCATTTCTTCTTGTTTAGATGCCCGATATTCTGTTTGATAGATTAATTCATCTGGACAACAATAATATTACGGAGCCCCTGAGACTACTTGGTGGGCATGTATCAGTGGTTTAACTAAATGTTCTTTTTCTGATGCTTTCCAAACTAAGTAGATAGGTTGATCAGGACCTAGCTGATTTGGCTAGACTGGCTGGCCAGCGAACCTCAGGGACCTTCTTGACTCATCCTTCCCAGGGCTAGTATTAAGGTGTGTGCTGTCATGCTGGGATTTTTCAGTGGCTTCTGGGATACATTTTTGTCTCCTGGTACTTGTGTGGTGAGCTCTTCACCAAATGAGCTGTTTCTGGAACCTCACATTCTACATTTCAACCTTTTCATCATTTTGTAAACATATGAACTATTTTACATCCAAGAAAGCTTTTATGAATATTCATAAGCAGCTTTCTACATAGACAAAAAATTTTTTGTAAATACTGGAGTGGTAGAATAGTTTACTTTTATGACATCTGCAAAAAGCCTGGTAAACTTTATTGTGGCTAAATCTGCACCAGTCACTCTATTAGCAAACATTAAGCCCTCTGCCTTGTCTGAAGTGTATAGACTTGATTCTATATACTTGATGGTTTAGTATAGTTTTTTGTTGTTGTTGTTGTTTATTTGTTTGTTTTAACCATGAATCTTTATTGGCCATTGTGGGGATGAAGCCGGAGAAGTAGGTGGCATTGGTGTAGCAGAGTTTCTGGCTGTAGCAGAGTTTCTCAGATTTCTTAGACTACAAACTCCAAAATGGTTCCTTGCAGTTGGCCACAGATGACATCCCTGATTTGTTAGGCAGGCTGATTTCCCTGTGAGCTATATATGGTGACCCTAAGCACAGACAGCTGCTTTCCCAGTCAAGAAAGTGAAACCGACTACATTCTCTGAAGGTCTCTGGACTCTTCCTGTTTCAAATTTTCTCCTGGGATTACCCCAAACATGCTTTCTGCTCCCTCCAACTGCCATTGATTCTTACATTGGGGGTGCCTTCATGGTCACAATTTTCTCTACTTTTGTGGTATAATTCAAGGGATCAAGGCTGATGGACACACGTTAATTGTCTGGGGTCGGGGGTGGGGGGAAAAAGAGCATTAGTTCCCATAAACATGAATCCCTTCTTTAGGGACCTTGTCTCTTCCAGAGTCTACCAACTTTTATCTTTAATTTAATTTAATTTTTTTCTTACTATCCTTAAATGCATTCAAAGTAATTAAAATTTTTATTTATGATTTCAAGAGTTTTCTACTGGGAGATGTTAGCCCCAGACAAACAACTCTTCTTTTTTCCCACCAGGAAGTTTCTCCTCTGAATTTTACCTATTTTATCAACTTATTTGCATTCCTTTGGCTGTCTGTTTGAATTTATTTGTCCTCTCTGTTTATAGTCTTTTTTCTTCCCTTTTGACTTTTCTGTGTTAATCAGGATTTAAAATTATCCCATTTTCAGAAACAATTTTAATTGCCAGTTATACAGGCTGCTTAAGCAATCTAGTGTATCTGAGAAATTTCAACATGCTTTTCTGACTTAATCTTTTTTCAGTTTAGTTTCTCTCTCTCAATCTCTGTCTCTGTCTCTGTCTCTCTCTGTCTTTCTCTCTCTCTCTCTGTGTGTGTGTGTGTGGTGTACACACGCTGGAGCTCTCATGCCAGTGTGCATATGGAGAACAGAAAACAATTGTTTTAAAAATAATTTTTATTTTTATCTTATTTGCTTTGGTATTCCTACATGTATGTCTGTATGAAGGTATTGGATCTCCTGGTACTGAAGCTACAGACAGCTGGGAGCTGCCATGTGGATGCTGAGAATTTAACCCCAGACTTTGGAAGATTTAAAAGAGCAGAAGTGTCCTTAATCAGGGAGCCACTTCTCGGGTATATATATTCATTGGGAATTTCACAGTGCACATAACGTATTTTTATTATAGTCACGCCTAAACAACAACAAATAACTTCTTCCAAACCCGCCCTATTCCTCTCCCAACTTCATGTCCTGTTTTTAATTTTATTTTTTGTGATCCATGAGTCCAAATGGAACCACCCATAAACTCATCCATCAGAATTCCATAGACTTACCAAGGGCTACACCCTTAAAGAACACAATCTTTCCTCATAAAACTCACTGGCTGTCAATAGCTCCAGCTAGCGAGACTTCACTGTTTCTGGTTGTCGCTTACTGGCCACATCACTTTATACATCTATATTATATATAATTTTTTAAAAATATTTTTATTTTATGTGATTTGGTGTTTTGCCTGCATGTATAACTGTGTAAGGGTGACAGATTTTGAATTACAGACAGTTGTTAGCTGCCATGTGGATGCTGGGGATCGAACTCAGGTCCTCCAGAAGAATAGTCAGTACTCTTAACCACTGAGCCATCTCTCCAGCCCCTATATATAATTTTATAAATAAATTCTTTTAAAGTAAATTCATGGGCTGATATATAGAAATTCTAAAGATTTATTTTTATAGGATTTCCCAGCAACATACATTCAAATCAGAGAGGATGTTAAGTAACTTATTGGATAATATATCTGCCTCACCTTCACCATTAGGTTAAATTTTTCACCAAATGTGCATAAACATCTGGTGTCTAATAGACAGTATTTGCTCTTTTAGGTAGTTCTATTTGTTTGAGAAATTTCTTTCCTAAAAAACCAGTGTTCTGTTTTTAACACCATTAGAAGTTGACAGGCCTTTTCTGATTCATTGGGGTAGTTATATAATTTTTTAAAATGTATTTTCTGGTGTTAGAAATTATATTAATATATTTTCTAAAGTCAAAGCTTATACCCATTGCTGAAACTCAACTAGGTTCCTAACATGCATTGCAACTTCAATATGACCCTATTGTTGGTGAAAGTACAAATAAATGCAGTTGTTTTGGAAAGCGGTGTGGTGCTATTTTGTTTTGTCTCCTCTATTTTTAACTGTATTTACTTGGACATTAGGCCCAGGTGATTTACTGTGTATAATCATAAAAGATCTTTCACTCAGGCTCATTAAAAAAAAAAAAAGAAAAGAAAAGAAACAAAAAAAGATACCATTTTATTTCAGCTGACTATGTAATTCTGTATATAAATAACATGGACATTAATATGTATTACTAGTTCAAAAATAGTTAAGAAAATCTCCTGGAAAATGTAATCGAGCATTCAGAAGCAACCTGCCTAGCTCTCATTTAAGGGTAAGTGCTAGAGTTGAGCAAGTAACAGTGTGGTAAATCTGTCCATGATTCTTCGTGTATAACACACAAAATAAGACATCCAAAGACACATCTTAAAAATATTCTGCTGCTTTTCCGACTTAACAAGACAACCTTCTACAGAATGGTACCGGTCAAATAGGATGGCTCCCTTCCTTTAGAAAGCTTTGCAGAATAACTCTAGACCACTCTGAGCATGCTCACATTCCAAGGGCCCATGGCATATTCACATATCCCACCAGGATAATAGCACATAAGAAAAACCAAGCTAAGCAGTATGATCAACTACAATGAAATATCACTGGTATTTGCTGTGGAGCTTTTCCCTGGGTATATGTGACAGGCATCTGCTCATGCCAGACACTGCCAAAAGAGCAATCAAAGGCACAGTCCCTCCCAAGTCTAAGTGAGCCCATCCATGAGTCTACTTGGGTTACTTACAGGAAGGAACATGGATAGTTCAAAGGCAGCTGTATCACCAGGAAGCCCGCTGCAGCATGAGTGATGGATAACCTACATGCACTGTGCCCCTGGAGCTCTCTGGCCCAACCTGCAGGCAGTTCCACTGGTCCACCAGTTGTTTACTGCTTTTATAACCTTTGGGAGGAGCCTTGTATTCTTATAGCATTCTGAGCTTCTACAACATGTTATGATTCTGGCCCTGAGTCCTAGGAAATCCGTTCTAGGAAGAAAGGTTTTAATTTGAGGGAAATAGCTACACTATACTTTGTAGCAGAACAAACACTGTAGAAAAAAAGGGAAAAGAAAGGATGTGGCTAGAACAGTCTTTCTTGCGATGTGTAGTATAAACAAAGCTCTGCTAAACTCACCGTCCTCCTTCTGTAACAGCCCTTCTGTTTTCTGCTTGGTGCTCTAGTCAGGGAAAGGCTTGTGTTAAGTCCTTCTTCTTCTTCTTGTGCCTATTTTTATATTTGTACGATGTGGCAAGAAAGTGGAGGGGGAGAAAGAAGGGGAGGGAAAGAGGGAGGGGAGAGGGGAAAGGGGACAGAGAGAGAGGAGGAGAGGGAGGCGAAGAGAGAGCACGGAGCAAGAGAGTAGAGCAACAGCAGAACACACAAGAGCAAAAGAAAGAAAGCCAGGAAGGAGATGAGTCACAATTTCCCTTTTTCTGCTCTAAGTTCTTTTTTTTTTCAAGTCACCACAATACCCAGAATGGGGGGAGGGGGCTAGAGATCCACCTTGACTTGGTGACAAACCCTAAGGACTGCATTCATGTTTGTGGACAGAAGCAGGGGACTTACTATCCACACCAGAGTGACCCTTAAATAACTCAGGTCCAGCATGACAGTAGGAAGGGTTACCTAATGGGGGTTACTTAGATACATGTAAAAACCCAGCTCCCCTCCCCCATTATTAGTCTCCTAGCTCTGGAGGCTTTCCTGTCCCGGGGGAGGGGTGTGAAACTTGCCAATGAAGTTCACTTTTGATTGCTGTGAAATATTTTAATTCTTCAGTCTTTGGGCAAAAAGAAGCCACATGTTAGCTGGCATCAGTTGCCACCAAGCAGCAAGCTCTCACCCCAGCAGTGAAGCCTGTAGGGTTCTTGGTCTCCATCCTGACCTCTTAGGGAGGGTCTAGCTCACTTCCAGCCCCCATAGGGACACAGAGAAAGTCTGGGTTGAAGGAGAATTTCAACAAAATATTTCTATATCAGATATCCTTCAAAGGACTGCAGAAGAATTTGAGGCAGGAAATGGGGGGGGGGTGTTCTTAAGGAAGGGATTTGGGGGAAAATGTCATGGCCAGTACAGCCTTGAGCATCACGGGGACCTAGAAAGGAGGGTAATGGTAGACAGAGACACAAGACTCTGGGTTCCCTTCAAGAAGGAATAATTTTTATTTTTAAAAATATTTATTTTTTTTTTAATATTATGTGAATTGGTGTTTTGCCTGCATGTATAACTGTGTAAGGGTGTCAGATCTTGGAATTACATGTTAGCTGCCATGTGGATCCTGGGAACTGAACTCAGGTGCTCCGCTCTCAAGCCCCTAGTTGTGGTTTCTATATTGTTTTGTTAGCTACTACAGAGACAGCATTGCCAGCAGCTCTACAGCAGACAGAGCCATTAACCTCCTTTCCTGAGTTCTTCCTTCTGTGCTCTGTTGGCTCTGTGGCTTCGTTTTGTCCCAAGACATTCCTCCTAGACTAGAGGAATCTTTATTGAGTGCTAGCAGTTTGTTTTTTCTTTTTCTTTTTGCAATCACCAGGCCATATATGGATCAGAGTTAGTGCTTGAGTAATGAACTGCTTGCAGGATAAACATCTGAACTCTAATAAGTAAGTACAGAAGAAGGGATGGGCAGAAGAGTGAGATAACAATAAAGACATGTGAGCAAGTCATACGAAATCATGCTATTAACTACTCATCTAAACAAACCTATCATACATGTCTTTTCTTATATAAAGATACATAATTTAAATTCAGTTTTCTATTTACAGAAAACCACACCCAATCAAAATGCAGAGTTGTAGAGCCCAGTCCCAGTGGATATATCTACAACATAGCTCTCCCTAACTGAGGCTCAGGGATCATTGTAGAAGAGGGTAAATTTGTGGCGAGATTGTAAGGGCCAAAGGACCAGGGAGTCTGCTCTGAGATTGTGTCTCCTAGTAATGTCAAAAGCTACATTCATACAGTCTTATAAATATAACTGCCCAAATGGGAACCGAACAAAGAAGATGCCAGTGCATGGATGTTCTACTGCGGAGGGGGATGCCCATGCAGCCTCAACCCTACAGAAAGAAGTACAGTCAACAAAAATGCTGGGGGAGGGTGAGTGGAGGAGGAGCCAATTCTTCCTCAGGAAAGATCAGCCAGTTGGTTCTCCAATACCAAATGGTCAGTCCTGAAAACATGCATGTGCAACACTGTATAGACTGTTATACACTATGTAATATGCACACTGTCCAGACTGCACAGGTTATATTTAGAAATGTAACAGCACTTAATAATAAGACGCCATGACTTGATTAAAACAAGGAGGGAAATACGGGAGTTTCTGGAGGGAGGGAAGGAAGGGAGAAACAAAGTATTATCTTATAGTCTTAAAAATTAAAGAAAAAAAAAAGAACTTCCCAAATCTGTAGGAATCTTTTTCCTATCCCTTAAAATCTCCTGAGATTGTGTTCCTTTATGAAAGTGGGGCCACGTTTCCTGCAAAGCAGATAATTTCTACCTCATTTGTCCAGCTGAGCTAAAATGAAACAATCCTCTCCATCAACCTCTGTCTTCCAGTTTGTTCTTCTGTAGGTGGAGGGCAGAAGGACCTCCAGGCCCCAGTAGTGTCTGCAGCTCATTCCTCTCCTGCAAGGTTTCTTAGGTCCTAGAGGTGATGACATAGACTTCTGATTAATTTTTTCCATTAATGACTGAGCGTTGGGCCACATTAACAGTCACCAGTCATAACCAATGTGACTGGATGAGAGTCTGTAGTAACCGCCACCCTCTGCAGAGGTGAGGTTTTCCTCCACGCTGCAGGTTAACGGCCCTAGCAATGGGTGACATTTTCAAATGCAATGTTGTAATGATCCTGTGGCTAGTGATTTAAGGAGCCTCTTGCCCTTTCCTTTTCTCTTTTATCTATCAGACTATTGCAACAAATGTTCCCAAGATATTGGAGTTTTTGCAGGAATCACATACTGGGATAAGGAAAGGTGGTGCCATCCAGAGGAAGACAGAATCTTCCAGAACAATATTTCATACAGTTCTGACAACTTTGCATGAGACACTGAGGCCAGATAAGGATGGATGGGACTTCCTCTTGACAGAGACTGCTTAGCTAGGAATACCTTTCTGCCCTCTGTCTAAATTCACACCTCCAGTTAGGGTCCTGAGGATGAAATAGAGTTAAGAAGATGCCACTGAGTCTCTTTGTTCCTCTCCACAGGGCCTCTGCTCTCACTAGCCACAGGACTTTGCTCTGGCTCACAGTATCAGAAATTCCTTCTTGTGATCTGAGCAAGCAGCTCCTGGTGGGCATAACTGTCATGTCACAACTGCACCAGTGTTGAGTGTGACACAGGGAGTCTTTGCCAATTAGAACTTTGGGTGACAAATTAACCTCAGTAGCCTGTGTAGTATCCACAACAGTTAGGTATCAGGGAGCCTTCCTTCCTTAAGGTCTCTCTATCATTTCTCTAATGGCTGTTTCATTTCCAGACAACTTTAAATCTTGTCTAAGATATCACTCTAACTCATTAGACAATGCCACACAACACTATCACAATATCCCATAACACTCTTTAACATAGTGTACATAGGTTTTTAATCATTACACAATGTTTTATTTATTTTTAGTTAATCATCTTGTCCCTTCATTAGTTGGTAAAGGCTTGATGGTAGATATTTCTTTTTTTGGAGTGGGGGTAAATTGTATTTTTTTTTTTGAAAACAAATATACAACTTGGAATGGATTTGAGGCAAATTGTGCCATAATCAGATTTTCCTTAAGTGGCTAAACAAAGTTTAAAAAGCAAGTAACAATAAAAGAAAATGTTTCTGGTAAGAGCAGCAGTACAAAAAATTAATGAATCCCAGACTGATGTACAGAGAATGTATCATTTCCTGCCATAAGGACACAGGATACAGATTTGAAGTGTTCTACTATACTTGTTTTCTTCCAGGGTCAGGGTTCTCTAGCTTATGAGGTTCAGTGAATTGTGCAGAGTTCCATAGGAATACAGACTGAACAGCTTAATGAAGAAAAATGTTAATGTGTATGTGTAGGTGATGCAAATCAATGTTGTTGATTGTTAGGAATCAAAATAGCTTTCCAAGTATATCAAGGTATGACATTACCTTTTAAGCCAAGGTTCACCCAAAAGATTGACATACTCAGGTACAATACTTTGGTGAGGAAGCACAATGAAAGCTGTATTCAGCCTACCAGACTCTTCTCATGATTCCTGTGCCTCTAGACAGGGTCCCAAGGACCAGCCACAAATCAAAGTTTTGTGATTGTGAATCTTAGACTAATTCCTTTACTTGGAAAGCCATGGCCTAAGAGTGATCTGACTTAAAATTATGTCTTGTAAGAGAACCAAGGTCTTTGGAGTCCAGGCACTGTGTTTCACTCTTACCTCCTGTTCATCATGACTGGACTCTCACAGAGAACAGTCTTGGGGAGAGTAGGGTTGGGTTTGAGATTCTGGAGCCTCAATTGGTATTTCTCTATTCTGTGACTGTGGTGGGGCAGCCCATTATGTACAAATCACCTGGAGCTGGTCACTAGTGACATAAAGGAAATGAGACCCTTTATTCCAAGAGTTGTTTTATAAGTACTCCAACAAGTTGATAAGGCATCTTGATATAACTGTTGAATTTAAGGAAACAAGTTTGATTTTAAAAATAACTATGTTACAATCCATAGCTCCAGAGAGGCTAGGTGGCAAATAGGATCCAAATGAGGGATGGAGGACCCAGGGATTTCCCTGAGAAGGGGAAATAGAAGACATTCCCTGGGTAGAGTGGGGGCTGGAAGAGATGGGAACATGATGAAGGAGTGAATTGGGAGGGGTGGATAGAAGGGGAGAGTATCGAAAGAGATGTCTTGATGATGGGGGCATTTCATGGTAAAAACATGGTGTAAGGGGAGCTTCCATGAATCCACAAGGATGCCCCCAGCTGAATGTCCCAGCCATAGTGGATAGGTAGCCTGAATTAGCCATCCTCTGTAATCAGATTGTTAACTTCCTCAATTGTAACCAGAGAGCCTTCATCCAGTGACTGATGGAAACATGCAGAGATCCACAGCCAGGTACTAGACCGGGTGGGAGAATCCTGTTGAAGAGAGGAAGGAAGGATTGTATGAACCTGGTGCGTCCAGGTCATCATCAGGGAACCCACAGAAACTAATAACCTGTGCTCATAGGAACTCACAGACTGATCATCACACATGGACATCTTTAGACTGTGCAGACCCCGTGTCTAGAGCAGAATAAGAGGTGAGCAAATTCCAACTCCTAGACCACCCAGAGACCTCCTCTCTGAAGCTGGGGACACAGCCTCAGCTCTGCCCTCACACACAGTCCTGCCCTAAACCAAACAAAGCTGGAAGATATCTTTCCCAGCAACACCCAGAAACACACAGCAGGAAGGACATCCCATGGCCAAACTCCACCTCCAAAGCAAGCTGCGTCATTACACACAGACATCTTCAGATTGTGCAGACCCTATGTCTAGAGCATAGTAAGAGATCTTACAGACCCTGTGTCCAGAGCAGACTGGAGACACACAACCCCTAGACCCACAACTGACTAAGATCCAAGTAAGAGTTGACTAAAAGTGAATCAAGGAAGCAATGAGCAGATGCCAGTGCAAGAATACATATAACAATGTAAAGAAACAAGGCACCACCAGAAGATGCTGGTGGCTCTACAACACCAAGACCTGAACAGAGCAATGAAGAGGAAACAGAAGGAAACAACACTAAAAACACCTTTGCGAAGATATAGAAGCCTTAAAAGAGGATATAAAAAATTCCCTTAAAGAAATACAAACAAAAATACAAACAAAAAATTGGAAGAGATTAACAAATCCTTGAAAGATTACCAAGAAAAGGAAAACCCACAAATGAAAGAAACATTCCAGGAACTAAAAGTTGAAATAGATGCAATAAAGAAGGCATAATACAAGGCAAAGGTGGAAACAGAATATCTGAAGAAATGAACTGGAACTACGAATACATACATGACCAACAGAATACAAGAGATTGAAAGGAGAATCTCTGGAGTAGAAGCTCACATACTTTGTTTGGACTGATAGCTAGGGAGCCTGCATGAAAGTCACCTGGGCCCTCTACTTATATGACAGTTGTGTATCTTGATCTGCTTTTGGACTCCTAGTTGTGGGAGCCAGGCCTGTCTCTAAAGCTTTGGATAGCTTCCAGGAACCTATTCCTATTACTGAGCTGCCTTGCCAGGCTTAATACAGGGGGAGGAACTTAGTCCTACCTCAACTTGTTATCCCATGGGAGGCCTGTCCCTTTCTGAACAGAAACAGGGGAGGAGTGGATAAGGCCGGAGCTGACAGGAGGGAATGGCAGAGAAAACTGGGATCAGCATGTGAAATAAATAAATAAATCTAATTAATAATAATAAAAAGGAATATATGATAAATTTTTTATGTGTGTTGGTTTTTTTGTCTGCATATATGTCTGTGTACCTCCTGTATGCCTGTTGCCTGTGGAAGACAGAAGGGAGTGTTGGGTTCCCTGGGAATGTGAACCACTGTGTATGTGTTAGGAATCAAATCTGGGTTTCCTAGGAAAGCAACAAGTGCTCTTAACGTCGGAGCCATCTCCTTAACCACCTTTATTCTTTTTTAAAGGTATAATTTAGGATTGGTGAGAAGGCTGAGTAGTTAAGGGCACTTGCTATCAAGCCTAATAACCTGACTTCAATCATTGGGACCCACATAGTAGAAGGAGAATTGACTTCTAAACATTGTTCTCTGACCCCCATATGTGTACTGTAGCACGTATTCCCCATTCAAATAAATATAAAAAGAAATCCAAAAGATAGGCAGTGGTGGCACACTCCTTTAATTTCATCACTCAGGAAGCAGAGGCAGGCAGATCTCTGTGAGTGAAAGGCAGGCCTGGTCTACAGAGTGAGTTTCAGGATGGTGTGTGCTACACAGAAAAACTCTGTCACAAAACAACAAACAAACAAAATATATAATTTATAATATATTTAGAAAAATCAAACTATAATTTTGTATTTAATATTGAAGAATAAAAATTCATTAAAATATTTTCATTATTCATTTCTATTTAAATATATTTTTTATTTAAAAATATTGTTTTTTATTTGTTCTTAAATTACAAAATAGTAGGTTCCATGGCAGTGTTTCCATGCATATGGTATCCAATTGTTAATCCAATTATTTTAAAGATTTATTTATTTATGATGTATACAATGTGCTCCTGGTTCATATGCCTACATGCCAGAAGAGGGCACCAAATCTCATTAGAGATAGTTGTGAGCTACAATGTGGTTGCTGGAAATTGAACTCAGGATCTCTGGAAGAGCATCTGAGCCATGGTTCTAGTTCCTATCCAAAATTTTATATTTCAAAAATCTGGAAAGCCTAGAAGAAAGACAAATTTCAAAATGCATTTGGCCCATCAAAATTAAATTTAAAAAGAAACAATTTAAATAGATCTATAATAAACAATGAGACTGAAACAGTATTTAAAGGTCTTTCCCCAAATTAATATTTAGGCCTGGTCAGATTCACTCCTGAATATTATGAAAATTTAAAGAAAACTTAACCAGCACTTTGAGACTTCCACAAATTACAAACAGAAGGAGCATTACTGAAGTCATTCCTCAAAGTCTTTATTGGCCAGATGTCAAACTCTGAGACACAACCAAGAACAAAGTACAAATCAATTTCCCTGATAAATGTGGATGTAAAAATTCTTAACAGTAATATTTACAGAGTAAACCAAAGACCTTTTAAGAATTTTATACAAAATGACCTCACTTTTTTGAACTCACAGAGACAAGGGAAGGTGTCATCCACAGGGATCCTAACTTCCAATTGATGAAAAAGCAGCATGACTGATAAAAAAAGGTAGGATCTTTCATTGACTCTTTTGAGCTTCAACTTGAAGCAGAAGCCCAGTCTAAGGCCTTATTAGACTGAACTGGGTGGGTCACATGGAACACAGTGCTGACTTCCTCCTGGACTAATAAGATATCCTGGTACCAAAGAATTCTCTGCATCTTTGGACTTCAGTGAGTGACTTTCAGAGTGTTTCCTAGCAAATATAGTTTAAGAATATATTAATTTGACTTTCAACCACATACTGTGGCGGATGGACATCATTTGTGCCATATGCAATTGTCATATCCCAGGCATCAATGACATCCACATTGAGATCCTGGAAAATGTCCTTTAAGGCAAGATACTGGGTGTAACCATGGAAATCACTAAGTCTTTCCACATCACTGCTAATCTCCCTGATGTTTTCTGTTTTGAGGACCACCACAGTGTCTGGGCTTCTCAGGAGAAGACGCTGAAGAGCTTTGTGGACATTGAGGGCCCTTCGGATAAAAACATCAATAGGAAAAGGTCTGAAATGCTGACCCAGAGAAATGACAATGACTGTATTTTTCTCTCCTCCAGTTCTGTCAATTATCCGTGCAATGTTCTCAATCTCTTTGACAGAGTAGAGCACTGATCCAATAAGGGGGTAACCATGTTTTTGCCACTGGATGTTGATTTTTTCATCCAAGTCGACGGCCAGCTGGTGTTGCAGTTTTCCAGTCTCATGTAGATCCACAGACCTCAGTGCTGACAGCAAACAGGCAGTCCAAAAAGAAAAGGAGATACAGTTACAGAGTTTAAATATAGCCACAAATATAGGAAGAAAGATCTTGTGTTTAGAGTAATATAAACTTATCATATGTGATTACTGTGAAAAAATTGAAAGTGCTTTATGATAAGGGACTGCCCTCTCCTAGAATCATTCAGACTGAGTTGTTCAGGGAGTAGCTTAGACTTTGAACTCAGTGTTACTGGAAGATGATATGATTAGCATGTGTCTGTTGTTCTTTTAAGACCTGTTAACTGAACCCTGACCTCATGTGATAAGTAGGAAAGACTATTAATTGATGTTATGTGCAAAAAAGATTTCAAGCAAAATCTCTGTAATGCTTCCAGGAATATAAATCTCTATTCTATGTTCCTCATTCCCTCTGAGTGGAATGGAATGGAATGGTACCAAGTATCTCACTAATGAGTCTACATTAGTGATAGTACTATGACTGCCCACTTGTGATGTCTCTTATAAAGAATTTATTTAGACAGATGCAGCCACTTTACTCAGTGATATTCACACACACACACACACACACACACACACACACACACGTCATGTAGAAAACAAAATTAAGACGGGATGTCAAACTGCCCAAGATTACAGTTTGTGACCTAAAGAGCCCTTAACATCCCCCCTTCAGCTTCTAATATAGACATCTCTGAAAATAAGCATACTACAAATAGAAGACAAAGTCTGCCATGTTCCATTGTGCCAATTAGACCCTTATCAGAATAGGAAGGTGAGTTGTTCTATGGCTACAGCCTCTGAGGAAATTTGTAGTCAGTGATGACAGATGCCTTGTATCATGTCTTCGTGGGGAAGAGCTGGTTTAGAAGTCTCAACCAGTGAGTGAGGCTGGATGAGACCTTGCTGGAGACTCTCTAGGGGCCAGCGGCAGTGTCTCCCTTGCTTCCAACTCACTTTAGTTCTCTTTTCCAAAGCACACTGTGGCTACAGAATTTCACTTTACCTAAAATAAACAGCAATATCACCCCACTATCATTTACATGTGAGGGGTGTGTCACTCAAAACCTCAGAATTCTGCATGACCCAAGATACTGCAGTGTCAAACTATGGGATGATAAAGTTGCCACTAGAATCTCAGTTTTGTAGTTGAGAGAGACAAAGTTGCCACAAGTCATGACCTAATATGTCCCCTCTATTGGTTATACTGTTATAACTTCGAGCCCAATTTCAGCCTTTTCATTGAGAGCATCATTTTTTTTTTTTAAATTGGAGACCACAGATCGGCCTCATTTCAAGGCCAGTATGAACTCACAGCCTCAACCTTGTCTTCAGTGACAAGAGCCAAGGTCCAAGACATAGAAGAGCAGGAAGTGACAGTTTAGACTGGTTTAGCTCACATGGAATATTAGAATCTGCCTTTGTACTGCTGTGTTTTTGACTTAGTAATATAGCAATGAAACTAGGCTTCTTACGGATGGATTCTCCCACCAACTCTGCTACTACCTTGTGATAATTGCTATTGTTTTCTGGGTACTTCCTATGTGTTACTATGCCTTGAATTGTCAAAAGTACTTGCTATCCATTACTTTATTTCACTCAAAACATATGCTAGGTGTAATGAACATTGTTCTAGATCAGTGGTTCTCAACCTTCCTATTGCTGTGACCCCTTAATACCATTCGTTATGTTGTGGTGCCCCCCAACCATAAAATTATTTTCATTGCTACTTCATAAATGTAATTTTGCTACAGTTATGAATGAAAACATAAATATCTGATATCAGATGACTTTAGATGACTCATGTGACAAGGTCTTTTGATCCCAAAGGTGTCGTGACCCCCATTTTGAGAACCATGGTTTCACAGACCAATAACATTTTGGGAGTAACATTGGTGGTTTGTGATAAAGAACTACAAAACTATGACAGAGAAGGAATTTCTTGTACTCTTTTTTCCTTCAAATGAAAACATACTTTCTGAAAGAGATGTGAATAGCTCATATTAAGACCTACTGTTGATTTTGCTTTTGAAGTATTCCATCCACTGGCGGATTGTGGAATCACCCATTAGATGGATGAATTTTCCTCTCAGGCAGTCTTTCATTTTGATTGGAGCCAGACTACAGGAAGCTGGATTCCATGTGTTCTTCCAGACATGCCCACTGGGGATTGCAGGGACCATCCCGGACTTGCATCTTTCTTTTGCAGGAAGAGCTTCTTCTGCCATGGAATCAGCAAGACAGAGCCTTAAAAACACCACACTATTCACCTGTGTTCAAGGGCCTTGCATTTTTTTCTGAAGAACCCTCTAGACAGGCATGTAGGTGGTGGTGACAATAAAAAAAAAACCTTATTAAAGTATCTTTATAACAGAATATTTATTTTTATAGAACTTTCCTCTAATGGGAGTTCCCTAAGTGATACTTATCAGTGTTTATTATGAAAATATATGGAGTGTTTTGCTCTCAGAATAAAAAAGGCCTTCAAGTAAAATTTAACTATTTCTTAGCCTTGCAGGGAGATCAGCCTCATCAGTTCCTGTATAGGGTGAGAGCTCGTTCATCTGACTGTTTTATCCCATTGGCTCCTGAACTTGTCACATGCTGTCATGGTGTCTTAAATGTCACCAGTAAAGCATGAAATCTTTGAAATAAAGGCAGGATGAATTTGACTTAGAAATTGGTCAATTTGCATTAAGGTTGTCAAGGAGGTCCAAGAAAAACCAGACCTTCAACCTTAGCCTCTGGAAGACTAAGAGACCTGGGAGGGTGTGTGTGTGTGTGTGTGTGTGTGTGTGTGTCTATGTGTGTGTAGTGGGGTAGCCCTAGGATGTTGAGTCATCAGGTTTGGAGTAACAATTATTTATCACACCTAAAGGAAAAATGAATACTTTAACAACTAATATGAGGGTACTGATATATATGGGGCAAAAGAAATAGCATTTTTCTCCCTCTTCATCTCTAAATCCGTCTGTCTGTCTTTGAGACAGGGTCTAATGTAGCCTAGACTCGCCTTCAGCTTGCTATGTAGCTGAGAATGGCTTTGAACTCTTCAACTTCCTGCCTCTACTTCTGGAGTTTGGAAATCATGAGTATGTGTTTATGGGGTGCTGGGGTCAAGCCCTAGGCGTGGTGTCCACTGGGTAAGCACTACACATCACTTCTGCAATCAGAATGATATTTTTTTCTGTTTGTGTGGAAAACCATCTTAGCAATTAGCAAGCTTTTCATGATGAATCTAGAGACAAAGATACAGTTGCCTTAAATTATTTTAGGCGGTGTCCGTGAGCTATTCACAGTGAAAAAGAAAGAAAAAGAAAAAGTAGGGAATATGCATGTGGACGTTCTTTGAGGGAAAAAATGATTTCAAAACCCAAGAGAGAAGAATGGTAGTGAACTAACTCCTAACACCCTGGAGATCTCTTAGCGGCAATGCGGGGGGCCGTGCAGAGGGCAGGAGGGGCCAGCAGTGAGGATGAAGAACTAGGTAGAGACTGCAGAGAGAGTTTGGATGTTTGCAGGCTATGGTATAAGGTAGACAAGTAACCTATATGTGATTGTAGATAGGTGAGAGGTGTGCTCACTAAAGCAGGCAAGTAAGATCCTAGTGGGTACAACATACCATTCACTTACAGCCTTTGCTCACCTTCAAAGAACTGAGACAGGGGCCAACCCCAGCAGAAAGAGCAGGACCTTTAAATGGGTCCAGCATTAAGCACCACACACTAAGCACAGAACCACTTACTGTTGCATTTGGAGACACTAATCACATTGGATTTTCTCATAATCTCCACACCTATATTTGACCTAAAAGAGGCAGATACAGAAATTAATCTACAGTGTCCTCAACGCAAGTAAAGTTCCAGAACCTAGATTGGCCAGTCCTTCTGCTAGTTCTCAGTTAAACTAATTTTCCTGTCTCGAATTTCAGGCCATTTAGTAAGCTCCTATTTCTTTGTTTCTTAGACCATAGCCAACAGGAGCCCAGAAGGTATTTATGTAAGGCAGTGTATTGACACACAGAAAGAATGTGTTAGGACACACACAGATATCTTTCTCATTCTTTTGGTTTTTACTCACCCTGTTTTTAGGTTCATTGATAAGGATTACTTATCATAAAAGTCCCAGGATTCCTGGAGAATGAACACTATCCCTGCAGTGAATTTACTGCCTTCTTCCTAAAGGACTCTTTTTATAGAGTCACTAAATTAATGTGCTTAGAATATATTCCTTGCATTACCATAGATTACCAATCTATGACCCCCCCCAACCCGGAATGTGAAACAATAATCATTTACCTTTCTTTTTTATCATTTTCTTCATAATTTTATTTTCTCGTTTTTCTATTATTAATAAAGTCTCATTTTTTATCCATGTATCCCCTTGTTCAAATCATTTACCTTTCAAAGAGGCTCCTCTCTTGCTGCCTAAGATAGGAAACTTCCTTGTTCTTTGAATGCATGTGGGTGAGGGCAGCACAGGGAATATTTGGAGGCTTCACACAATAGAAAGCCTCCTGATCCTGGGCATCCAGGTATTGGCACAACTGGACACTTGAGTTTAGAACCAAGGCACAGTCAGTGTGGACCTGAGATCTTCCGCTGACAAACCAGCCAGTGAAGATGATCCTGTCATAGCCCTGTTTCCGTGCTCTCCAGAGAGCTGACACCCCTTCACTGGGATGGATGAGCAGGATAGACAGGGAGACCAGGCCCTCCCAGAACAGAGTGAAGCTGATAAGGTAGGTGCCGTTGTTGAAGTCTGTCACCTTTCCAGAAGCGCCGGCCTTCAGAGCTGGGGAGGACATCCTGGCCCTCAGGAAGTCCCCACCATACTCCTTCCTGTATCCCAAGTGGTCCCTCGCTTCCAACAGCACATCCAGTTTGTCCCCCATGCAGTATGTGTTTTGAGGGTTGAGGATGGTGGCTGTGCTCTGTGTGGCACTGGTGGTGGTGTTGAGATGGGAAAAAGGTCTGGGAGGGATCTGCTTGTCTAATTTTTCTAGGACCTCTCTGATTCTCAGCTCTGTCTCTTTTGGTGACACTGGTGGATTCAGAGTCACTGTAGGGCATGAGGATTTCATGACCAAGTTCCAGCGACCGAAGGACATAGGGAACTTGAATGGAGCCCATATCTAAATTGTCGAGAAATAAAACAGAGAACCAATAAAAAGTTGCTATTAAAATAAAATGTTTTGGTAGGTTAACCAACTGTAGTCTTTTATAGAACAATGAGAGGTTAAGAAATAATATTATACTAAGCTTTTTGTGGTTACATATGCTTCACACACAGATATCTTTGGTTAAACTGTCAGTATAACTCTGGTTTTCAATGCCTTTTTTTGGAAAACCCACTCAACCTCAAATAGCCCTAGGCAGGATCTTCTTCATAATGGTGGTGCTATGGTGGTGGAGAGAAGGCCCAGATGTTAAGGCCCACTGCTTGCTGCTCCAGAGAACCTGAGTTCAATTGGCGGGAGTTAACAACCAGCAGCAACTCCAGTTTCAGGAGATCTGACACCATCTCCTGGCCTCTATAGGAACTTCACGCACACAACTGTAACTTGGTTTCAACTCTTAGGTCATAATTATGTCCCTTAAATGGTTATTGTGAGGATTAAGGAATCATATGGTGTGATGGATAATTTTATGCTAACTTGACAATAAGCTATAGTTATCAGAGAGGAAGGAGCCTCAGTTGGGAAAATGCTCCCATCAGATGAGGCTGTACAGAAGGTGCAGGGAACTTTCTTTTTTCTTTTTTTTTAAAAATATTTATTTATTTATTATATATACAGTGTACAGAAGAGGATACCAGATGTCATTAGAGATGGTTGTGAGCCACCATGTGATTGCTGGGAACTGAACTCAGAACCTCTGGAAGAACAGTCAGTGCTCTTAACCTCTGAGCTATCTCTCCAGCTCCCACAGGCACTTTCTTAATTAGTGAGAGATGTGCAACGGCTTTGGGCAATTCATCACTTGTTGGTATGTTTAACAACTGTCAGCTCTGTCATTCATGAGTGCTGCTTGGTAAGCCATATTGAGCAAACCTACCCTCACTGCAACAGGTAGTCTGTGCAACATACACTTTCCTAGATTCACATTTTCAAGTAAAACAGAAAAAGAGATTAATTCCTACCTTCGATGGGTTTCTGAGAAGTGTAAAAGAGACCCAGAAGATAACTATAAACAGCAGCACCCACAGTGACTTACGACTGGTCATCGATTTCATGGTTCGAATCCTATGAGACAATCACAGAAACTCATCACTCAATGAAACTAAAAGGAAATCACAACGAAGTGTGGCATGCTCCTGACTCCTGAGTACTTTGCCCCTCATTAAGTTACTCTCAGGTGACATCTTGGCCCTTCCATTCATTGTCCCTGGTGTCCCCAGCTATTGTCATTCCATTAGCTATCAGCTTGGAGCCCACCAATAGCTAAGTTACTGAGAACCTAAAGTAGGCAAGACACTCACATCTAGATGAATCCTCCAGGATATATCACCTTAACAGATTCTCTTTTCTCTCCTCTTAACCACAAAGAGCAGACAAAACACTTCCCAAATGACTCTAAGGACCATGAGAACATCTCACAAAAGGTGGGCCATCAGCCTTCACATCGTTCCTGCCTTATATCACCAGTTTTTCTGACACTTCTCAACCTTAAAAAGAATTACTTTAAAACTCTTATCTCTTACTTTAAAAAAATCTTGAAGCTTTATCCAGTTTCTCCCTCGGTTTATAATAAACTTTTGTCTTTGTTCTGAAGCTTGACTTATCTGTTTCTGGCTAGATTATTGGGCATTGTTACTGCTCAACAGTACAGAATATAAGAAAAGACAAATCATTTTGTTTGAACAGCACCCTTATCAGATTTTCTACCCCTCAAAACTTCTTAGAATTATCGTTTGCCCTAGATTCCTAGTTTGTACACAAAAAGATTTCGCATCCTGAGAACAAATACTGCCCCTTACCTCCTTTACTCCTGGTTTTCATACCTTTCATATAAAGGCCTGGTTTGGTCTCGTTTCTAAGAACTGGCTCAGCTTGATGGGGAGGCTCCATCTGTTGCCAGTAGGATGTTACAACTGTATTGCCTTCCTGCACCCAAACACATCACAGATACGAGCTTCAGGGCATAGGTTAGAAGTCATTTTTCCGTGAGATTCATGCCTTTCACCCCAAGGAGGAAACTGCAGTGACCAAGTCAAGCAGAGGCTGAAATGAGGGCAGAATCATCTGCATGGTACAGAAATATGACTGCAGTGGGTGGAGACATCAGGTGTTAGTCTGACAAGTAGGTGGTAAATACTCCCATGGTGAGCCGAACTTGTGGGTTTCTATCTGAGTCCTGCTGTGGAGGACCCAGTTTTCAAGATTAAAGTGCACATTGTCCTGTGAACAGTATACTTTGTAAAATAGGAACTGAAGAGAAACCACCTAGAATGTGATATAGAGAACACGGTAATATTGATTACATCTTGGACTAACTGGATGATAGAATCACAGTTTGAAATTCACCTGGGCATTTTTGTGTTCTTGTTCTATTAGAAAGTGTCTCAGGAAGAGGAGGTGCCTTCAAGACATGCATCGGGCCCACAGAAGACAGCAGTTGGTTCCTTGGGGCCCTTTATAAGTCTTGTTTTCATTGCCCTGTATTAGAGCTTATGTGTGTTTGAACACATCACCAACCTTTCCTGTCTGTAGCCCTGGCTAGCCTCAAACTTGGGATCTTTATGCTTTCATCAGCTAATCTTATAATTAACAACAAACAAAAACATAAAATCAGACAAGCAAGACTCAAATCTTTCAGAAAGAAAACCCTGACTTCAGTATTGTTAGTCATATTCTAGCAAATGAGTCATAATAATACTTGGTTTCCACACACCAGCGTTTGAAAAAAAATTGTTTTACCTTTATGTGGCTGGGTCTGGATAGCTCAATTGGAGCCTCTAATGATTCTTCTAAAGGAATCTATTAAGAGGGGAAATATTTGGGAGGGGCTTGGTTTAGCTGCCCCTGGGAAGGCAGGTGGAGGCAACTCCCCAAGATTACAGCCTCTCTGAGTCTCATAGGTTTATAGATTTTAATGGGTTCTCTCCATTGATACTTCATGTATCTCCATTGATACTTTATGTGAATTGGCATTGCTCCATAAGATATGTATATTAAGTCTTTCTGGCTTTGTGAACTGAGAGTAAAGATAAGAGTTTAAATCATTTACCAAGGCCATCCAGTGAGTTTAAACCAGAGTGAGTCCCAGGTTCCTGTTTACATGGTCTCTGGCTCTCACAGCTTGTGTCAAGGTCAGGTAGCTCACAGGGACTGCTTATCTACTGCTAGTATACTTAAAAGTCTGTCTCTCTGCATCCTTAGGGCAAGCCCCAGTCCCTTCAGTGCCCCCCCTTCTGAGCTTCACTGAAGCCATGAAGAAGCACCAGGCCTTCCTGTTCTGCCTTACACCATGCTCAGACACATGAGGACACCTGAACCTGAACTGATGTGCTCAAAGAAACCTTTTGTCCTCTTAGTTCTTGATGTTGAGCAGTTTGATTCAGCAGCAACAACCAAAATAACTAATATAAGAATGCTGGCTGTCCAGGGAGAAGACTGTTAGCTCGCTTTTACAAATCTCAGGCAGATTTTCAAATGTGTAGAGTTCAAAATTACACAAAGCAGCTACGTATGTCCTTACACAAACCGTCCTGTTGTTTGTGATAACAATTCATCACCCATGAAAATGAGAAATGAAGCCTGAAGTCTATGTGCCTTTTATTTCAACTTACTGAACTTGGAAAAATTCAATACCAGCAGCATGTGTCTCTTATTCTGAAATGGTCTTTTAATGTAGGCTGGTAGACAGATCTGCTTGTTAAGAGAGTGATGTGGTTGGTTTCCTGAACACCTCTAAAGCAATCTGCACCTCAAGAGGCCAGTTTGCGTGCTTACACATTTGGTCAATTTTGGATCAAACTTTATGTGTGAAGGTTTGCCTGGCTGTAATTTTTATCTTCGAGATAGAAGAGGAGGAATTTAATTTTAGAATCTCTAAGTCTTGTCTTTGGGAAAGTGACTGGAACTCCTCTCCCACCAAGGGCCTTTTAGTCATATGATTATAAAGTAAGTGCATGCTCCTTTTCTTGAAGAAAATATAGGTAATGTGAAATCACTTGGATGAAGATGTTAGCAATAAGCATTCCATTTGAAATATAAAATGATGCATGGTTTAACGTGCAGTGTTTCGGGGCTAGAGAGATGACTCTTAGATTGGGAGCGCTGACTGGTTGTCCGGAGGTCCTGGGTTCAATTCGCAGCAATGACATGGTGGCTCATAGCCATCTATGATGACATCTGGTGCCCTCTTCTGTATACTGTATACATAATAAATAAATCTTTAAAAAAATAAAGTGCAGTGTTTCTCCATAAGACTTATTACTTCTCTAGAGGAGATCTTGCCTGATTCCCTATATGGATTTGGACCTCTTTTCATGTACAATTTATTACTACTGTCCTTCAAAATATCTGGAGAGGTGTTTCTGTTCTTGTTAAGGTGACTGCTCTTGGATGATTAGAATTGAAAATTTGATTCAGAATGAAGAAATTCAGACCTGACTGCCCAGGCAGCTCTGGCTGGTGCAGACTATAAAGACCAATGGGTTAGGCTTATCCAGCCTGGGCTGGGCTGCAGGGTTGAAGCCTGAGGCCTGTATTATTTGCAACTGAGCAAATACTGTCTTGGAAAGTACCGATGATGGATGATGGGTTATAGTGTAACTGACTTGTAGATGCTCTGGTGCAGCCAAATCCCTATCTTTATCTCCAGGTAATAGCCTCTGTTAAAATTTATTCTAGAAAGACAAAAAAATGGGGGCTGGAGAGATGGCTCAGCGGTTAAGAGCACCGTCTGCTCTTCCAGAGGACCCGGGTTCAATTCCCAGCAACCACATGGCAGCTAACAACTGTCTGTAGTTCCAGTTCCAGGCAAACACCAAGGCAAATAAATAAATAAAATAAAGTTTAAAAAAAAAAAAAAAAAAAAAAAGAAAGACAAAAAAATAAAAAATAAAAATAAAGATCTTAGGCAAGAACTAAGAATTTGGTGGGTGTTCTAGTTTTATACTGTTGTTAGAACCAAGTTGGCCTGAAACTCAGAGATCCTCTGGCTTCTGCCTCCTGGGTGTTGAGATTAAAGGCATGCATTATCACTACCCCAGCTGG